>SJYQ01000935.1:181665-208762 GCA_006410935.1 Redunca redunca | reverse complement strand
AACTGGAGCCGATTATACAGAGTGAAGTAAGCCAGAAAGAAAAACACCAATACAGTATACTAACATATATATATGGAATTTAGAAAGATGGTAATGATAACCCTGTATGTGAGACAGCAAAGGAGACACAGATGTGTAGAGCGGACTTTTGGACTCTGAGAGAGAGGGAGAGGGTGGGAAGATTTTGGAGAATGACATTGAAACATGTATACTGTCATGTAAGAAACAATCGCCAGTCTATGTCCGATGCAGGATACAGGATGCTTGGGGCCGGTGCATGGGGATGACCCAGAGAGATGTTATGGGGAGGGAGGTGGGAGGGGGGTTCATGTTTGGGAATGCATGTACACCTGTGGTGGATTCATGTCAATGTATGGCAAAACCAATACAGTATTGTAAAGTAAAATAAAGTAAAAATTAAAAAATATAATAAAAAAATAAAATAAATAAAAAAATAAAATTCAAGAAGCAAAAAACAAACAAACAAACAAACAAAGATCACAGCATCTGGCCCCATCACTTCATGGCAAATAGATGGGGAAACAGTGGAAACAGTGGCAGACTATTTTCTTGGCCTCCTAAATCACTGCAGATAGTGACTGCAGCCATGAAATTAAAAGATGCTTGCTTCTGGGAAGAAAAGCTATGACAAACCTAGACAGTGTATTAAAAAGCAGAGAAATCACTTTGCTGACAAAGGCTCATATAATCAAGGCCATGGTTTTTCCAGTAGACATGTACAGATGTGAGAGCTGGACCATAAAGAAAGCTGAGTACTGAAGAATTGATGCTTTTGAACTGTGGTGTTGGAGAAGACTTTTGAGAGTCCCTTGGACAGCAAGGAGATCAAACCAGTCCATCCTTAAGGAAATCAGTCCTGAATATTCACTGGAAGTGCTAATGCTGAAGCTGAAGCTCTAATACTTTGGCTACCTGATGTGAAGAGCCAACTCATTGGAAAAGACCCTGATGCTGGGAAAGACTGAAGGCCAGAGAATGGGATGACAGAGGATGAAATGGTCGGATGATATCACTGACTCAATGGACATGAGTTTGAGCAAACTCAGGGAGATGGTGAAGGACAGGGAAGCCTAGCGTGCTACAGTCCATGAGGTTGCAAAGAGTCGGACATGACTTAGCAACTGAACAACAATGTACACATAGGAATATTTAACAACTTTTTGTGGTGGCTAATAGTAACATTTTATAATGCATAAAACTATCAAACCAATTAGGGGAAATTGACTCATAGCATTGATTGTTATTTTATTACCTGTGATTTTGATAATGGTGTGGAGCAGCTATTTCCTTAGTGGGCCAACTTTGTGTATGAAAAACTGGGATATCTTCCGAGCTATTTAACAGAAGAATTAGCCAGTGGGAGATAGAGCATTTCCACCCGTGTGGCAGTGGTCTTGGGTCATTTACTGTGACACGAGCTGAACTTGTGCTGTTTCTGATAAGCAAAGACAGGCCTGGCTGAAGGTTCAGAAGAACATCAGACCACAAGGTTTGAGGGCACAGTCCTTCATAAGACTGATCTCACTTAAGAACCAGCTTTAAGTTCAGGGGTTCCCAGGGCCACCCCCACTTTGTAGACCAACTAGCTACACATTTTTAAGTTTCCACAACCACTTTAGGTTCCATAATTCACTAGAAAGATTCACGGAACTCACTGAAAGTGTTCTATATATGATTACAGTTTTATTAAGGCAAAGAGATTCACATCAGAAGCAGCCCAAAGAAGAGACACATAGGGCACTGTCTGTGTGTGTGTGCTCCATCACTCAGGTGTGTCCAACTCTTTGCGACCCCATGGACCATAGCCTGCCAAGCTCCCCTGAACATGGGAGTTCCAGGCAAGCCTACTGGAGTGGTGCCCGTTTTGAAGCGCCATTTCCTTCTCCAGAGAATCTTCCCAATTCAGGGTTCGAACCCGGGTCTTTTGCATCTCTTGCATTGGCAGGCAGATTCTTTACCACTGAGGCACCTAGGAAGCCCAGGCACAGTCTGGGAGAGTTCCAGATGCACAGCTTTCATCATCCTCAGAACCTGGTCCCTACCCAGTATTGAAGTGTGACAATACTCAGAGCGTTCCTCACCAGGGAAGTTCACACGATCTTTGTTGTCCAGAGTTTTATTGAGGGTTCATTATATAGGCAAGCTTGATTGAGCCCCAACAAAGACACGCCTATCACTTGGCAAATTCCAAGGGTTCGAAGTTAACTTCCAGGGACAAAGCCAGTCCCTTTACAACACTGACAATAATTCGATTGACGTTCAGTGAGTCCAGGGGGTCCATAATCACTGGGAGATAGAGCATAATGGGTGGACCCAGGGCCCACCTCCCTTTTCACTCTGAAAGCTTTGGATTTCAAAGACTAAAGTAGAAATCACAGGAGAACTCTATCACAGTTCACAGAGGACCACAGCTAAGAGACCCTTCATAAACTCCTGAAAACGATCTAAGCTTGCCACATTGCACGGCTGAGCTGACCCAGACACAGGCCTGGGGAGATGCTGAGAACCTTCTTTATATTCTACAACCTAACTTGCCCTTGAAGTTCCCTGAATCCAAGTGAGAAAACAGGCAAGTGAGGAACAGAAGAGACAGGAGGCAAAATAGACACTTTTCCTTTCCTCTGACCTCTTTCAAAACACAAACACTATCAAAAACACTAGCAACCAAACTGTCTATTGATTTCTAAACTTGATTGGAGGTATTAGCTGAGTTCTTGGGGCGATTTACCTCCATATGTCTCCTAGGGATCACCTTTCCTGTTTGGGGCCAGGAGCCATGTCAGCACACAAATTATTCTTAGTCAGTTTTGGTCCAGCATGGGGATGGCCCAGGCTGGTTAGGAGTTTGGATCTGCACAGTGAAAACTGGTAGGAAAAACAAACAAACAAACAAACAAAAAAACTGTCACCAAATGGATTTGTCATCTTGTATGAAGTCCCTTGTTATTTAACAACCTTAAAACTCTAATTTGTTAATGATCACTCACACTGTAAATTTCAAGCTCAAAATGGGAAGGATTTGACTTAATTTTCAGATTAACGAAAGCCTCACACTGTCCTCCCAGCCATTTAATGATGTGAATGAAGAGCAAATGAGGTCATCAAGGATTCCAAGTTGAATGGAAAAATAAAAGTCAAACATTTGCTTGAGTTTCTATTCAACAGGGATTTTTTTGGATCAAATCAC
The DNA here is from genome assembly GCA_006410935.1 of Redunca redunca. Classification (NCBI taxonomy): domain Eukaryota; kingdom Metazoa; phylum Chordata; class Mammalia; order Artiodactyla; family Bovidae; genus Redunca; species Redunca redunca. Next base: position 205,554 of record SJYQ01000935.1, on the reverse strand, counting down.
TTTATAAAGCAAGATTGGCTGAAGGTGATGTTTGGCCTTGGATGAAGGTTTTCCTTTTGAATCAAAATCCTGAAGTAAAATTGCTTGATTTCTATTACATTGAAAGTTGACTTGTTGAAGTTTATTCTAGTACTTGAAAAGTAAAAATCAACTTTATTTTATTTCTAAAAATTTATTCACTTTTTGGCTGTGCTGCATCTTAGTTGTGGCACCTGGGATCTTTAGTTGCAGCATATGAACTCTAAGCTGTGGTTTGTGAGACCTATTATAGTTCCCTGACCAGGGATCGAACTCAAGCCCCCTGCATTAGGAGCACAGTCTTAGCCACTGGACCACAGTGAAAGTCCCCAATTTTACTCTAAAAATTAATTTTATAGAACATTACCCTCTAACATATGCTAGTTACTGTTGCAACTGAGACCAAATTGAAATGAAAAAGTGAAGTGAAAGTCTCGACCAACTCTTTGCAACCCCATGAACTATACAGTCTATGGAATTCTCCAGGCCAGAATACTGGAGTGGGTAGCCTTTCCCTTCTCCAGGAGATCTTCCCAACCCGGAAATCAAACTCAGGTCTCCCGTATTGCAGGCGGATTCTTTACCAGCTGAGCCAAAAGGGAAGCCCAAGAATACTGGAGTGGGTAACCTATCCTTTCTCCAGGGGATCTTTCTGACCCAGAAATCAAACCAGGGTCTCCTGCATTCTAGGCAGATTCTTTACCAACTGAGCTATGAGTGAAGCCCTTAGACCAAATTACTTCCTTTTAAAAAGTGATGTTTGCAAGTAAACTTTTCATACATTTCTATAACAAGACTATAAACTCTTTCATATTGTCATTCTAGGATAAGTCTATAGGTTTTTGGAACAAAGTTTTGTTGTTTAATTCCATTTAGATATGCACACTGATATGCCCCTCAAAATGCCTAAATTCTTAGGGTCTCTTTGGGAAAGAAATCTTTCATTAGGGATTATAATTACATGAATTCTGAATCACAGTTAATCAAATAATGTTCCCTGATTACTAACAAATCTATATAATAAGCACTTAACATAAAATGACCCTTTTTTATTCTTAATACATACAAAATATAACAATATTTTTGATATAGAAATGTTTGTGTGCATGCTTAGTCACTCAATTGTGTCTGAATCTTTGTAACCCAATGAACTGCAGCCTACCAGGCTCCACTGTCCACAGAATTTTTCCAGGCAAAAAATACTGGCGAGGGTTGCCATTTCCGACTTCAGGGTATATATGCTTACTTATTTTAAAGATAAATAGTATAATAAATATAAATAAATCTATTTTCCCTTTCCTGGTCCCATCTACCAGATTCCTCTTCCTTACAAATAATCTTGTTTATTCTATTCTATTCCTTTTTATTATTTCTATGTGCAAATATAAGTAATGAAAATATATCTTATGTTTCTCAACAGTTTCAGAAGCATTTTCTTATCCGAGCAGCTGTGCAGTGCACTGTGTGGATGTAGCATTGCTTCATCAGCCAGTGTTTTAGTGGTTCATCTGGGTTGTCTCCAATTTCCTGTGAATAGAAACAATGGTGCACATTGGTGTATGCCACTTTCTGTGAGTTCAGCCATCTATTGACTGCATTCCCCAGAGAATGCTTGCTGGATCAAAATTAAATGCACTTGTCATTTTGGTAGAAACTGCCAAATGCCCTTCATAGGATTTTATCATTTTCTTTTTCATTCCTGTTAGCAATGTGGGAGAGTGTTCCTCACTCCTTTCCTTGCCATTGTGAGTAGCCAAACTATAGCGTTTCTGCCGTTTTTATGTAGTGAGCTGAGGTTCAGTTTTTGTTTCTCTTAAGTGTAAAGTTGTTGGAAGAGGGTGTTTGCTATGACCAGTGCATTTTCTTGGCAAAACTCTATTAGTCTTTGCCTTGCTCTATTCCGCATTCCAAGGCCAAATTTGCCTGTTACTCCAGATGTTTCTTAACTTCCTACTTTTGCATTCCAGTCCCCTATAATGAAAAGGACATCTTTTTTGGGTGTTAATTCTAAAAGGTCTTGTAGGTCTTCATAGAACCATCCAACTTCTGCTTCTTCAGCATTACTGGTTGGGGCATCGACTTGGATTACTGTGATATTGAATGGTTTGCCTTGGAAATGAACAGAGATCACTCTGTCATTTTTGAGATTGCATCAAAGTACTGTATTTCGGACTCTTTTGTTGACCATTATGGCTACTCCACTTCTTCTAAGGGATTCCTGCCCGCAGGAGTAGATATAATGGTCATCTGAGTTAAATTCACCCGTTCCAGTCCATTTTAGTTTGCTGATTCCTAGAATGTTGACATTCACTCTTGCCATCTCTTGTTTGACCACTTCCAATTTGCCTTGATTCATGGACCTGACATTCCAAGTTCCTATGCAATATTGCTCTTTACAGCATTGGATCTTGCTTCTATCACCAGTCACATCCACAGCTGGGTTTTTTTTTTTTTTGCTTTGGCTCTATCATTTCATTCTTTCTGGAGTTATCTCTCCACTGATCTCCAGTAGTATATTGGGCACCTACTGACCTGTGGAGTTCCTCTTTCAGTATCCTATCATTTTGCCTTTTAATACTGTTCATGGGGTTCTCAAGGCAAGAATACTGAAGTGGTTTGCCATTCCCTTCTCCAGTGGACCACATTCTGTCAGACCTCTCCACCATGACCTGCCCGTCTTGGGTGGCCCCACAGGGAATGGGTTAGTTTCATTGAGTTAGACAAGGCTGTGGTCCTAATGTGATTAGATTGACTAGTTTTCTGTGAATATGGTTTCAGTGTGTCTGCCCTCTGATGCCCTCTTGCAGCACCTACCGTCTAACTTGGGTTTCTCTTACCTTGGACATGGGGTATCTCTTCATGGCTGCTCCAGCAAAGCGCAGCCTCTGCTTCTTACCTTGGACGAAGGGTATCTCCTCACCGCCGCCACTCCTGACCTTGAACGTGGACTAGCTCCTCTAGGCCCTCGCGCAGCCACCGCTGCTTGGAAGTGGGGTTGCTCCTCCTGGCCGCCGCCCCTGGCCTTGGGCAAGGGATAGTTCCTCCTGGCCGCTGCCCCTGACCTCGGATGATTATATTCTTTGCAGCCAAAGATGGAGAAACTCTATACAGTCACCAATACAGGACCAGGAGCTGACTGTGGCTCAGATCATGAACTCCTTATTGCCAAATTCAGACTTAAATTGAAGAAAGTAGGGAAAACCACTATACCATTCAGATATGACCTAAATCAAATCCCTTTTGATTATACAGTGGAAGTGAGAAATAGATTTAAAGGACTAGATCTGATAGATAGAGTGCCTGATGAACTATGGACTGAGGTTCGTGACACTGTACAGGAGACAGGGATCAAGACCTGTCTGGGGAGGGCTTACAAATAGCTGTGAAAAGAAGAGAAGTGAAAAGCAAAGGAGAAAAGGAAAGATATAAGCATCTGAATGCAGAGTTCCAGAGAATAGCAAAAAGAGATAAAAAAAAAGCCTTCCTCAGTGATCAATGCAAAGAAATAGAGGCAAACAACAGAATGGGAAAGACTAGAGATCTCTTCAAGAAAAGTAGAGATACCAAGGGAACATTTCACACAAAGATGGGCTCGATAAAGGACAGAAATGGTATGAACCTAACAGAAGCAGAAGATATTAAGAGGTAGCAAGAATACACAGGAGAACTCTACAAAAAAGATCTTCATGACCAAGATAATCACGATGGTGTGATCACTCACCTAGAGCCAGACATTCTGGAATGTGAAATCGAGTAGGCCTTAGAAAGCATCACTACAAACAAAGCTAGTGGAGGTGATGGAATTCCAGTAGAGCTATTTCAAATCCTGAAAGATGATGCTGTGAAAGTGCTGCACTCAACATGCCAGCAAATTTGGAAAACTCAGCAGTGGCCACAGGACTGGAAAAGGTCAGTTTTCATTCCAATCCCAAAGAACCAATGCCAAAGAATGCTCAAACTACGGCACAATTGCACTCATCTCACACGCTAGTAAAGTAATGCTCAAAACTCTCCAAGCCAGGCTTCAGCAATTGAACCATGAACGTCCTGATTTTCAAGCTGGTTTTAGAAAAGGCAGAGGAACCAGAGATTAAATTGCCAACATCCTCTGGATCATCGAAAAAGCAAGAGAGTTCCAGAAAAACAGCTCTTTCTGCTTTATTGACTATGCCAAAGCCTTTGACTGTGTGGATCACAATCAACTGTGGAAAATTCTGAAAGAGATGGGAATACCAGGCCACCTCACCTGCCTCTTGGGAAACCTATATGCAGGTCAGGAAGCAACAGTTAGAACTGGACATGGAACAACAGACTGGTTCCAAATAGGAAAAGGAGTATGGCAAGGCTGTATATTGTCACCCTGCTTATGTAACTTCTATGCAGAGTACATCATGAGAAACGCTGGACTGGAAGAAGCACAAGCTGGAATCAAGATTGCCGGGAGAAATATCAATAACCTCAGATATGCAGATGACACCATCCTTATAGCAGAAAGTGAAGAGGAACTAAAAAGCCTCTTGGTAAAAGTGAAAGAGGAGAGTGAAAAAGTTGGCTTAAAGCTCAACATTCAGAAAACGAAGATCATGGCATCTGGTCCCATCACTTTATGGGAAATAGATGGGGAAAGAGTGGAAACTGTGTCAGGCTTTATTTTTTTGGGCTCCAAAATCACTGCAGATGGTGACTGCAGCCATGAAATTAAAAGACGCTTACTCCTTTGAAGAAAACTTATGACCAACATAGATAGCATATTAAAAAGCAGAGACATTACTTTGCCAACAGAGGTCTGTCCAGTCAAGGCTATGGTTTTTCCAGTGGTCATCTATGGATGTGAGAGTTGGACTGTGAAGAAAGCTGAGCACCGAAGAATTGATGCTTTTGAACTGTGGTGTTGGAGAAGACTTTTGAGAGTCCCTTGGACTGCACGGAGATCCAACCAGTCCATTCTGAAGGAGATCAGTCCTGGGTGTTCTTTGGAAGGAATGATGCTAAAGCTGAAACTCTATTACTTTGGCCACCTCATGCGAAGAGTTGACTCATTGAAAAAGACTCTGATGCTAGGAGGGATTGGGGGCAGCAGGAGAAGGGGACGACAGAGGATGAGATGGCTGGATGGCATCACTGACTCGATGGACATGAATCTGAGTGAACTCTGGGAGTTGGTGATGGACAGCGAGGCCTGGTGTGGTGAGATTCATGGGGTCGGAAAGAGTTGGACTCGACTGTGTGACTGAACTGAACTGAACTGAAGTGTAAAGTTAATCATCTCTTCTGTTCAAGACCTATATATATTTTCTATGGAAAGTTCATATGTTTTTATTAGTTGTTTGACTATTTACTCCAAATGTCAAAGACTTTTTTTTAACAGTAGCCTTAATGAGTAATTTATCATTTATTAAATTAATTGCTGTATTTGAAAGTTTAATTGATATGCTTCACATACTTAAAGGACACAGTGTCTGATAAATCTTCTTACACAAGTAAACATACATATATACCCACCAGTGTATGCAACAATATGGCTATGAATATATATCAATCTTATACACATACCTATGAAACCATCACTATAGTCAAGATAACAAGCATATTTCCATCACCCCAAAAGTTTCATATCCTACCAAATCTGCATCACAGACTTGATCTCAGAAGTAAGGTGTCTTCCTTGAATATACAGAACAGTGTTTGGAGTCTACCATACCATTGCTTCTTCTACACTTTAGATGGAAATGGGTGGTCTGAGCCCCATATCCATTCATTACGCCTGAAATTGAAAGCTCGTTGTCCTTATATATTTTCTAAATAGTTTTAAATTTTTTTAAGAGTTAAAAGGAAATGGAGAATAGATCTTTTATAGATTTCTTTCCCCCCAGTTTTGAGATATAATTGACATACAACAGTGTGTAAATTTAAGGTGTACAGCCTAATGATTTAACTTACATACATCCTAAAATGATTACCATGATATGTAGTTACATTTATCATCTTATAGAGATACAGAGTTTTACAAAAAGAAAGGGAATCTTTCCTTGTAATGAGAATTCTTAGGATTTACTCCCTTAACAACTTTCATATGTAGGTTATAGCAGTGTTAATTATATTTATCATATTGTACATTACATCCCCAATATGCTTCTTGTAGCTGGAAGATTGTACTTTTGACCACCTTCTTCTAATTCCCTTTCCCTTCACCCCCACCTCTCTGATCTTTTTTTCTATGAGTATGTTTAGTTTTGAATTATTGACCTCTAATACTGTATTAGTTCCTGATATACAACATCGTGATTCAATGTTTCTAGACATTACAAATTATAGTTCTATAAGTTATAGTTCTACATATTAATAAGTTGAATTTATATTTTTACTTTATAATAAGGATGGAAGCATCTATGTATTATGTTTTTCTCTAATGAGTTAAATAAACTACTGAGGGGAAAATTATATCTGTATCTATACATACCTAGCAACAATTTTATGATGCCATGAAATGCAATTTTTATGAAAGCAATATAACTTACTTTTATGTAATCATATTGTTCCCTGGCAAAACTAAATCATATTCCATGCAGAACTCTTATCATTTGACTCTAATATCAGAGTTGTTATTTTTACAGTTATGGAAAACTGCAAACCAATTTCATGTGTTTGCACTGAGTTTGAAAATAATAATTTGGTTTCCTGTTGAGCTTGAACATTGTGGTAAGTTTTGAATTTAATAATGGCTTCCTTAATGATGTAATTTTCTCTTAAATTTCTATGCAACATCAGTAGTCAAAAAAATTGAAAAGAAGATTTTCTACCTGGACCATATCTTGAGATTGCTAAACATACAGCTAAAACTCCCAAACAGTAAAAAGACATTTGAACCTAGCATCACCTCTGTGTTTTGGAGCATATTTCCTTTCTCTTACTGCATTCATCCTTGATGAGCTGTCTATCAAGCTGCTCTAGTACTCTGGAGGGAGGCCAGAGGATTCCTTCTAGGCCAGTTAGATTCTTTTCATTTGAAATTTGAGTATTGATGGAGGTTATATTTCATGCATTGGAGAAGGAAATGGCAACCCACTCCAGTATTCTTGCCTAGAGAATCCCAGGGATGGGGGAGCCTGGTGGGCTGCCATCTATGTGGTTGCACAGAGTCGGACACAACTGAAGCTACTTAGCAGCAGCAGCAGCAGCAGAGGGTTATACAAGGTTAGAAGCAGGGCTATTCTGTTGACTCCTTGAAGAATCTGTTCTGCTACTTAATATCCCCTTTGATTCTACTTGCACCCCAAATCTTTCTAATACATTTCCTTTTTCATTTAATAGCCCGTGTTTCCCTGTTTCTCTAGCTTGTAACCAAGGAACACTTACTAATGCACACAGTAATATTTCTTATGTTAAATTAAAAATCAAAGTAGAAAATTTTCTATATTAATATAAAACAACTTTAGAAAATATGTTTGTAATAAAGATTGAGAAGGAGAGAATTGATGTTCTTGTCATCTGTCCCTGAGAAATGGGGTGGAGGTTGCTGTTTTCTCTTCTACATTTTCAATAATAAACATTTATTATATTTTAAAATAATTTTAATTAGAGGAAAGTATAATAATTTAGAAACCTATTATATTCCGGGATTATATCCAGTTACATTAATATAACTCTGAAAATATGATAGGAACTCTAGTCTTGATTCTTATCATATATCCCACCATAACCAACAGCTACAAAAAACAGTGAAAGAAGCCTTAAAAATAAGTGTAAATATTATGCATTATGATTCTTCAGCTACTCATGGTAATATAACCTTTCAGGGAAGCAGCATTTAGAGAATGTTGCTGTTCAGTCATCAAGTCATGTCCGACTCTTTGCGACCCCATGGACTGCAGCATGCCAGGCTTCCCTGTCCCTCACCACCTCCCAGAGTTTGTCCAGATTCATGTCCATTGAATTGGTGATGCCATCCAACCATCTCATCTTCTGTCGCTCCCTTCTCCTCCTACCCTCAATCTTTCCCAGCATCAGGATCTTTTCCTATGAAAAGTTTTTGGCATCAGGTGGCCAAAATACTAGAGTTTCAGCTTCAGCATCACTCCTTTTGAAGAGTACTCAAGCTTGATTTCCTTTAAGATTGACTGGTTTGATCTCCTTTCTTTTCAAGGGACACTCAAGAATCTAAAGCCTACGAAGGAAGAAACTTTTCCCTGGAGCAGGGGGCCTCACTTCTCTCTCTTTAAAGCTTATCATGTACCAAGTACTGTTCTGCTAGAACAGTGAATTAGACTGCAATTCTGCAAACTTTTTCTATAAAGGGCCAGATAATAAATGTTTTAAGCTTTGTGGATCAGAGAGCTATGTCTCAGCCACTGAGCTCCACTGTAGTACCACAGATCTCCTTTAGAAGATATGTCAGAGTGTGTGTGTGTAGCTGTGTTCCAATAAAACTTTTTTTCATATAAACAGGAAAAGTCTCTGTTCTGCTAGAGCTAGAAAACTCATAAAGAGGAAAACAAGTAAAATAAGATATTTTGAATAGCAATAAGTGCTATAAAGGAAATCAGACAGGCAAGATGACAGACAGACAATGACAGGGAAATGTAGGCTACAATTCATCTAGGTTTCCAGGAGAGGCCTCTCTGAACAGCAAGAAGGAGGTAGCTGAAGAAAGATTTGGGAAGAGGAGGCTCCAAACTGAGTTTCCAGGCATGACTTGTAGAATGATGCTGAACCCACTAAAAAAGTACTTCCTCTGCCCAAACCAGGAGGTTGAAACATCTGAAGGACAGCTCTGTGATGAGTAACATATGGGGAAATGTGGTTGGAATGGTGTGCCCCCACCTTAGGAGGTATGGTTAGCTCTGGTGCTAAGCTCATACCTCTTTAGTAGCTGGAGTCAGACACCAGTGAGGGTGGGGGTGAGTCTGAGGTCAAGATGGTCAGGATGGCAGCAGCTCTTCTCCGTAATTGCCTGGGCTCTTCCGGGATTCTGCAGCAGGAAGCCAGTCTGTTACTCTTAGTCTCCTGTCACGGAAAGAACAGTTCTAAGGAGATGGATGGAACTGGAGCCGATTATACAGAGTGAAGTAAGCCAGAAAGAAAAACACCAGTACAGTATACTAACGCATATATATGGAATTTAGAAAGATGGTGATGATGACCCTGTATGCAAGACAGCAAAAGAGACACAGATGTGTAGAGCGGACTTTTGGACTCTGTGGGAGAGGGAGAGGGTGGGATGAGATGGGAGAATGGCATTGAAACATGTATACTATCATGTAAGAAATGAATTGCCAGTCTATGTCCGATGCAGGATGCAAGATGCTTGGGGCTGGTGCACGGGGATGACCCAGAGAGATGTTATCAGGTGGGAGGTGGGAGGGGGTTTATGTTTGGGAACGCATGTACACCCGTGGTGGATTCATGTCAATGTATATATAAAAAAAAATAAACTACATTATCCAAGTTAAAAAAAAATACCTCCTACAGAAACAATATCAACTCAATTTAGCATAAATATATAAATAAAAGTATTTTACCTCACTTAAAAAAAAAAAAGAATGACTGTCTTCTCCCTGATTGCTCCTTCCCCACAATTCTAGGGACCTCATCCTTGCACACAGCCCCTATATGTGAAAGGGCATATGACTAAAAAGGGTCAAATGCTTGCTCCTTAGATCTCCGCTTGAATCCCTACTACTTTCTATCCTTGTGAGCTGGACTGGATATGCGGAAAGAAATTTTAAGTTGCTCTTTACTTCTCTTTCTGAAAATTTAGAATCTGCATATTCTCCTCTCTTCTTCCCTTTCTTGGGAACCACCAGGTATGGCTGTATCTTTCTAAGACAAAGGTTTCCCCTAAGCAGGAGGCCCCTTTACTTCCAAACTGTACCTCCCATGTCTCAGCAACCCCTTCTAAGAGAGGAGAGAAAACAAGACAAAGGGGAAGAAAGAGTTGGAACTGACATTTATAGTGCTAGACGCTGTGGCTTTTACATCCATTATTTCACTTAATTTTAATGACCTCCTTACAAGATAGATGGTGTTCTAATTTTTTCAGGTTAAGAAAACTTAGATTCCGCAAGGTTTAATAACTTGCACAAAGTCACATAACTATTAAGAACAGTACCAAAATTTGAACCAAGTTCATACTAAATTCTGGGCTCCTCAACCATGGATAATAGGCACTGTGTGCTAGACATTATATGTTTATAATCCTACTTTATTCTTTTAAAAACCTTGAGGCTTAATGAAGCTTAATAATTTTCCCCAAGGCCAAGAGTTGGGGGAAAATGTGTCTCCTCTGTGTTATACGCACACACACATACACATCATTAACTGTACAATAAAAATTTTTTAATTCATCTACTGTTACTTTATGTTGTTTTTTCTCATGAATATATATTATCTGCAACTTGATTTTGTATTCTTTATATCCCTAGGTAAAAAGAGTAGGTAACCAACTAAATTCTGATCAGATAAATGACTAGGCAAATTGTAATCAGCTTGCAAATACAAAATAGAAGGTAGATTTCAAATGATGGTTCTCTTTCTACACAAGTTTTTGTTGTTGTTCAGTCATTAAGTTGTTTCTGACTCTTTGCAACTCCATGGACTTCAGCATGCCACACTTCCCTGTACTTCACTATCTCCCAGAGTTTGCTCAGACTCACTTCCATTGAGTCAGTGATGCTGTCTAACCATCTCATTCTCTGTTTCCCTCTTCTCCTCTTGCCCTCAACCCTCAATATTTACCATCATCAGGATCTTTTCCAATGAGTTGGCTCTTTGCATCAGGTGGCCATAGTATTGGAGCTTCAGCTTCAGCATCAGTCCTTCCAGTGAATATTTAGGACTGAGTTCCTTTAGGATGGACCAATTTGATCTCCTTGCAGTCCAAGGCACTGTTAAGAGTTTTCTCCAACACCACAGTTCAAAAATATCTAATGCTTTGGTGTTCAGCTTTCTTTATGGTCCAACTCTCACATCCATACATGACTACTGGAAAAACCATAGATTTGACTTTACGGATCTTTTTCAGCAAAGTGATATCTCTGCTTTTTAATCACTGTCTAGGTTTGTCATAGTTTTTCTTTCAAGGAGCAAACATCTTTGAATTTCATGGCTGCAGTCACCATCCGCAGAGATTTTAGAGCTCAAGAAAATAAAGTCTGTCACTGTTTCCACTTTTCCCCCATCTATTTGCCATGAAGTGATAGGACGAGAAGTAAAACTGTTAAATTTGTTCCTAGTAAAATGAAAGTGTATTTTAATTGAGTTGCAAATTTAGTTTTATTGAATGATTTTATCTAGAGAATAATATTGATATTTCTTGCATTGGACAAAGAATAAAATTTCTATATGCTGGACAATTTGAAGCCTCACTAACCTTATGAAATATGTCATTAAAAACATATGTATGACTGAGATACTTCTTGGGTAGAAATTTTATTTAGAAGGAAGCAAGGATAGTAGTTCAGTTCAGAATAGACTCAAAAGTCAGAATGTTTAGGTTTGATTCCTGGCTCCTTCATTTACTGTATAACGTATGTTTAGCTGAGTACTCTTGCATAAACATTTAATATCTCTGTGCTTCGATTTTTTTCACCTGTAAAATAGCACAAAGGCATATCAGCTCTATAGACTGTGTGATTAACTGAATGATGGTACAGGATTGTGTAAAACTAAACTATGGAACTGTGCCCTCAGTAAATATTCAGTTTTTACTTCCAAGCCAAGTTCAAGGGGAACACAGATGTGAAGAGTACTAGTACCCATGCTTGGCGAGCAGCACTGTGACTGAAATGCTCTGACATTCTAACAGGGTTACATGAATTCCTCTACAGGCTGAACTCTCTGTAGAAGTTCCCAAATTCATCTGAATTGCTATTATTTTTGGTACATGCCTACGAATGCCCCCAGGAAAATGTTCCACTGAACACTGGAAAATTACAACCTGAGGCATATCATCTATAAAAAACCAAAATTGTGTGGAATGTGCCACTCTGATTTGAAAAAGACATTAAATGGTGTTTCTGCTGCCAAAGAACAAGAAGGAAATTTACACATGACCAGAAATATCTAGAAACTTTTAAAACTCTTAGAATGGCAGAGGAGCAAGCGATGGTATTTTGATACGACACCTTTATTTTTCACCACCAGATCCAATTCACAGAGTTCAAATCCCTCACTTTCTTCAGGGCACTGTGTGTGTTGAAGTGTAGTTGAGAGGAAATGCTCCCTCTCTCAAATTCTCTGTGATAACATCTCAATTCAGACTGACTTACTCTGAACTCAAAGAGAGGAAGTGATACTGCATCCATATCAGAGGTCACTGCATTCTGCAAGGAGGATGGGCACCACTGCACTGTGTGTTTTATAATATACTAAAGGGAATCAAGAGCACGTTGCAGGTCACAATACAGTACATAGGGACTTGAGACTATAACCCTCTCAGTCTCCTTTGGAGCGGAGTCATGAATGGGCCTCAGAGAATATAACACACTTCTGGAAATGTGTGGAAAACTATATAACAGAGTAAGGCAGAAATGATACAAGTGCCAACTGAGGTGGATATCTAAGATTTATACCAGATTCTCCAATGTCTAGAAGTGGAGTTCAAATGTTGCCCTGAAACATTTTTTGTATTCTGTGGCAAATCACTTGAGTGGTGTCCCTTAGTTACATGAGTATTAAGACAAGGTAAGAGGGTGATAAAGTATAATAGAGAGTTTAATAACTTTCAGATTGACACATTGAGATTTTGTTCATGCAAAGCTAGTCTCAGAGAAGTGTAGATCAATCTGCAAATGGAGTTGGTGGCCCATCCAAGAGCTCTTTCTGCCATATCAGTTAAAGGTCTTAGTGGCAAGCAACTGAAGGCAATCTTAGTAGACTAAGCAAATTAAAAAAATAAAAAGTTTATTAAAAAGACATTCAGTAGCCCACACAACCACTGAGAATCCTGGAAAACCAAGATCAAAACCAAGCTGGACCACTGGCGGTCTAGAGGTTAAGAATCCAACTGCTAATGCAGGGGATACAGGTTTAATCCCTGGACTGGAAAAATTCCACATGCTATGGGGCACTAGGCCCATGTGCCACAATGACTAAGCCCATGCACCTTAGAGCCTGTCCTCTGCAAGAGGATGCTGCAAAGCCTGCTCACTGCAACTAGAGAAAGCCCACACAGAAGAATGAAGACCCAGTGCAGCCAAAAGTAAGATAAAATGAAGAAAAGAAAAAAGTAAGCTTCTAGAAAATATATAAGAAATCATGATACCCTAAAAATTTAATATATATACATACCACATTTTGTATTTTCAACTTTGAAACTACGTAAATATGTTGTAGGTATTTATATATGTATGCTATATATGTTACATATGTATCTTATACATGTTATACATGGAATTATAAAACAGAATAAAAATTTAAAAAGCCATTCATTTCAGTTCAGTTCAGTCACTCAGTCGTGTCCAACTCTTTGCGACCCCATGAATCGCAGCACGCCAGGCCTCCCTGTCCATCATCAACTCCCGGAGTTCACTCAGGCTCATGTCCATCGAGTCAGTCATGCCATCCAGCCATCTCATCCTCTGTTGTCCTCTTCTCCTCCACCCCCAATCCCTCCCAGCATCAGGGTCTTTCCCAATAAGTCACCTCTTTGCATGAGGTGGCCAAAGTCCTGGAGTTTCAGCTTTAGCATCATTCCTTCCAAAGAAATCCCAGAACTCACCTTAGCCGACAGTCGGGGAACATCATCCAACACAGGCCTATTTTATGATGGAATGCTGTCTAACACAGGGAATGTTTTTGAACACTGCACTGAAAATGACCCACAGCATGGTTGTCTGGGTCCAGATTGGTGGACCAGTTGATAACCTGCATGTCTGCTGTTTCGCCTCGGTAACAAGGACAATACCACTCTCTTTCGTGAAAAATTATCAAAGGACCAGTGACCAGTGCCCCCAGCCAGGGGTCATCTTCCAGACCAGAAGTGGGAGATCGACCTGTGCTGACCCAGGCCAGGCCTGGGTGCAGAAGTACATCAGATACCTGGACCAAACGTCCAAGGGAGCTGGGAACAGTGGGACCTTCACAGTCGAGGGAAAATGAGTAGAAGCCACAGAGCCACCTCCCCTCCCCAACAAGCTCCCTCACCCCAGATGGGCCCTGGGCGAGTCCTGGCCCGAATGAAAGCCCCGCTTGCGTGTCCGTGCTCCTGCTCTGATGGTCTGCGCTCTCCTGAAGCTTTGCGGTGAAGCCCTGCCTTCTGGGGCCAGAGGAGATTGCGGGCCCCCCGGGCAGTATCTGTTGTCCCCTTGCAGGCGCCCAGGTCTTGAAATAAATCCGTGCTGCAGAAAGGGAAAAAAAAAAAAAAAAAAGAAATCCCAGTACTGATCTCCTTCAGAATGGACTGGTTGGATCTCCGTGCAGTCCAAGGGACTCTCAAGAGTCTTCTCCAACACCACAGTTCAAATGCATCAATTCTTCGGTGCTCAACTTTCTTCATAGCACAACTCTCACATCCATACATGACTATTGGAAAAACATAGCCTTGACTAGATGGACCTTAGTCGGCAAAGTAATGTCTCTGCTTTTGAATATGGTGTCTAGGTTGGTCATAACTTTTCTTCCAAGGAGTAAGCATCTTTTAATTTCATGGCTGCAGTCACCATCTGCAGTGATTTTGGAGCCCCCAAAAATAAAGTCGGATACTGTTTCCACTTTTCCCCAACTATTTCCCATGAAGTGATGGGACCAGATGCCATGATCTTCATTTTCTGAATGTTAAACTTTAAGCCAACGTTTTCACTCTCCTCTTTCACTTTCATCAAGAGGCTTTTTAGTTCTTCTTCACTTTCTGCCATAAGGGTAGTGTCATCTGCATATCTGAGGTTATTGATATTTCTCCCAGAAATCTTGATTCCAGCTTGCACTTCTTCCAGCCCAGTGTTTCTCATGATGTACTCTGCATAGAAGTTACATAAGCAGGGTGACAATATATAGCCTTGACATACTCCTTTTCCTATTGGAAACCAGTCTGTTGTTCCATGTCCAGTTCTAATTGTTGCTTCCTGACCTGCATATAGGTTTCTCAAGAGGTAGGTGAGGTGGCCTGGGATTCCCATCTCTTTCAGAATTTTCCACAGTTTCTTGTGATCCACACAGTCAAAGGCTTTGGCATAGTCAATAAAGCAGTTATCGATGTTTTTCTGGAACTCTCTTGCTTTTTGATGATCCAGCAGATGTTAGCAATTTGATCTCTGGTTCCTCTGCCTTTTCTAAAACCAGCTTGAACATCTGGAAGTTCACGGTTCATGTATTGCTGAAGCCTGGCTTGGAGAATTTTGAGCATTACTTTACTAACGTGTGAGAAGAGTGCAATTGTGCAGTAGTTTGAGCATTCTTTGGCATTGCCTTTCTTTGGGATTAGAATGAAAACTGACCTTTTCCAGTCCTGTGGCCACTGCTGAGTTTTCCAAATTTGCTGGCATGTTGAGTGCAGCACTTTCACAGCATCATCTTTCAGGATTTGAAATAGCTCCACTGAAATTCCATCACCTAGACTAGCTTTATTTGTAGTGATGCTTTCTAAGGCCCAGTTGACTTCACATTCCAGGATGTCTGGCTCTAGGTGAGTGATCACACCATCGTGATTACCTTGCTCTTAAAGATCTTTTTTTACAGTTCTGTGTATTCTTGCCACCTCTTCTTAATATCTTCTGCTTCTGTTAGGTCTATATCATTTCTGTCCTTTATCGAGCCCATCTTTGCATGAAATGTTCCCTTGGTATCTCTAATTTTCTTGACGAGATCTCTAGTCTTTCCCATTCTATTGTTTTCCTCTATTTCTTTGCATTGATCGTTGAGGAAGGCTTTCTTATCTCTTTTTGCTATTCTTTGGAACTCTGCATGCATATGTTTTATCTTTCCTTTTCTCCTTTGCTTTTCAATTCTCTTCTTTTCACAGCTATTTGTAAGGCCTCCCCAGACAGTCATTTTGATTTTTTGCATTTCTTTTCCATGGGGATTGTCTTGATCCCTGTCTCCTGTACAGTGTCACGAACCTCAGTCCATAGTTCATCAGGCACTCTATCTATCAGATCTAGTCCTTTAAATCTATTTCTCACTTCCACTTTATGATCATAAGGGATTTGATTTAGGTCATACGTGAATGGTCTAGTGGTTTTCCCCACTTTCTTCAATTTCTTAATTTGGCAATAAGGAGTTCATGATCTGAGCCAAGTCAGCTCCTGGTCTTGTTTTTGCTGACTGTATAGAGCTTCTCCATCTTTGGCTGCAAAGAATATAATCAATCTGATTTTGTGTTGATCATCTGGTGATGTCCCTGTGTAAAGTCTTCTCTTGGGTATTGGAAGAAAGTGTTTGCTATGACCAGTGTGTTCTATTGGCAAAACTCTATTAGTCTTTGCCCTGCTTCATTGTGTACTCCAAGGCCAAATTTGCTTGTTACTCCAGGTGTTTCTTGTCTACCTACTTTTGCATTCCAGTCTCCTATAATGAAAAGGACATCTTTTTGGGTTGTTAGTTCTAAAAGGTCTTGTAGGTCTTCATAGAACCATTCAACTCCAGGTACTTCAGCATTACTGGTTGGGGCATAGACTTGGATTACTGTGATATTGAATGGTTTGCCTTGGAAATGAACAGAGATCATTCTCTCATTTTTGAGATTGAATCCAAGTACTGCATTTTGGAATCTTTTGTTGACCATGATGGCTACTCCATTTCTTCTAAGGGATTCTTGCCCACAGTAGTAGATATAATGGTCATCAGAGTTAAATTCACCCATTCCAGTCCATTTTAGTTCACTGATTCCTAGAATGTCGATGTTCAGTCTTGCCATCTCCTGTTTGACTACTTCCAGTTTGCCTTGATTGGAGGCATTACTACAAACCAAAAAAATTACTATAAACCAAAAAGCCGTTACTACAAACCAAAAACAAAGCAAAATAAAATGAAGGAACACAACAGTATATCAAGTTGGCAAACTACACAGAAGAGAAATAATTTTAAATGTCTCTAAAAGAACTTAATTTGGCTATATATCATCAGTGGATGGACTGTAAGGACAAACAGAACCAGAAAAAAATATAAACAATTTTCAGTCATCATATCTTTGTGGTAATATTGGTTTTGAGACTGCTATGTGTATAGTAAGTGGATAATTATGTTGATTCTAAAAAATAGAAATTTGGGTGCAGGGGAAAGCAGATAAAAATATGAGACTGATAAAACTAAGTAAAGTCCTTCTATCTGTAAATTCAAACTTGAAATTCCAATTTGAACTCATGATTTAAGTATATATCATTATATTGTGTGTGCTTAGTCGCTCAGTTGTGTCTGAGTATTTGTAACTCCTAATGGACTGTAACCCACCAGGCTCCTCTGTCTATGGGCATTCTCCAGGGAAGAATAATGTACTGAGTTGTCATGCCCTCTTCCAGGGTATTTTCCCAACCCAGGGCTCGAAACCAGGTCTCCTGCATTACAGGCAGGTTCTTTACCGTCTGAGGCACCAGGGAAGCTTTTATACATTTAAATATTATATTTACATATATGTTATATTTAGATGTAATTTTGACCACTAGAAAAGCCTAGAAATATTGATCATCCCTAGAAGGCATATTTTATCTCTAAAATCTATTTCCAAAGGAATCAGTTCTCCTTGGTGAAATGACTGAGTCCCAGCCTAGGAGCATCAGTGTGAATAATACATATACTGGATTGAATATGAAATACATCAAATATATTAAAACCATGAATTCATAATAGAGTAAAACAAAATCACGGGGTCAGTCACCTCTGGAAGATGCTTGATGAACAACTCATTATTTTGCAAGCTGGTAAATCAGAGAACATCAATGAAGTCAGGAGTCTCTCCTGTCTTTCTGGTATGACATGTATCTCAGGATAAGCACATAGTTAATGAGAAGTCCCATGTTATAAAAGTATTTTGATTAAACAAGAAGAAACTATTAGGTTATTTAGCATTTCTAGCTCTCTACTCCTTTTTCAACCATCCATTTATCACAGCCTGAGTGAGGTGCTGACAATGGCACCCCACTCTAGTCCTCTTGTCTGGAAAATCCCATGGACGGAGGAGCCCGGTAGGCTGCAGTCCATGGGGTCACTAAGAGTTGAACACAACTGAGCAACTTCACTTTCATGCATTGGAGAAGGAAATGGCAGCCCACTCCAGTGTTCTTGCCTGGAGAATCCCAGGCACGGGGGAGCCTGGTGGGCTGTCGTCTATGGAGTCACACAGAGTCGGACACGACTGAAGCAATTAGCAGCAGCAGCAGCAGCAGCAATGTTTCTGGATATTTCTGTTTGTATCTTGCTTCTTTTATGATTGTTGGCTCATAAATATTTATAATACATTTAGTGTGAAGTACATCCTGCAGCATTATAAACGTTCCTTCATTTTTTAAAAAATATTTTATGCCATATTTTCACCTTGCTGATATTGAGTCACAGATAACCTTTCTGTGTTAACATTCATCCGGTATACTTTTGTTCCCCCGTTATCTTGAACCGCTGTGAATCATTTTGTTTCAGGGGTCTTTTAGTGTTCCAATCTGAAAATTTTTATTTGTGTGCCCCTTTGCCTTTATTAACATAACGTCACATTACAGCATTTCAAAATGTATTCAAATACTGCAGTCAGTGACTCCAACCAGGGACCACCTAGTGTCAGGATCAAAGCCGTACTGCAGGGAGTTGGGTCCTCTCCAGTCTGTCTCCTAACCATCTTCATCTCTTCTTTTATCTAATATGCCTGATAGAAAATGTACAGGAACAAAAATCACAGTGCAGGAGTTGGGGGCCCACATTGTTAACAAGGGGAAATGTTAGATGTCAGAGAAGCAAACAGGAAAAGCACTGCTTGTCACCCAGGGCTGCCGGTCTTCCCACTGCAGCTGGCTGCCACATGCTCAGCCTGTTCATTCCCTTGGTCCCAGTAGGGACTCAGCACAGAAGAAGAAGCAAGGAAGATACTAAAACCTGGCAGTATTCCACACTGAAGAAATTAATGGTAACTCAATCAAGGGACAGAACTTCTCAACAATAAGCCAGCCTCTCCTTGAGTGCTGAGGGGTAGGAAGAGAAGGCTTTAGACAAAGGATCTAGGCTTCATTTATCAGCAGCTTAGCTAAGATACCTTCTAGAAATCTTAATGATGAATCCTTCTCTTATTCTTGGGGCACTGGGAAATTTGAAATTAATATTAGATGGCTATCAGGATAAAACTTGATTAAAACCATTTCTCAAGGGCAAAAATATCATCATGTCCATCTCACAGAGCATCTGATATAGGGCTCAGTATCAAGTTTTTAAAATAAGACTGTACAGAGGACTTCTGAAAAGACAAATGAAAGAAAATGTATCAATGAACTAATTGTTCTGATGTGTGTTTTTTCAGACTTCCTTTTCTTTTCTTGGAAAACTTGGTAATACAATTTGTATGTGCATGTGTTGCTTCAGTCATTTCCAACTCTATGCGACCAAAAGGACTGTAGCCTGCCAGGCTTCTCTGTCCATGGGATTCTCAAGGCAAGAATACTGGAGTGGGTTGCCATTTCCTTCTCCAGAAGATTTTTCTGACCCAGGGATCGAAACTGGGTCTCCTGCATTTCAGGAAGATTATTTACCATCTGAGCCACCATACTGTACTGTTACAATAAAGTAAGCTTGAAAAAGGAAAATGTTATTGAGAAAATCATAACAAAGAGAGAATATATTTACACTACGTATTTGTAGCTACTGAAAAAAATCCATGTATAAGTGAATCCTTGCAGTTCAAAACTGTGTTGTTCAAGTGTCAACTGTATTCAAGACAGTCACAGAAATAACATAATTTGTGGACACAGCTACATAATACATTTGATACCTTCCAAAGTTTTACCCCTTCTGCTCTAAGCTGTCAAGAGGTCTACCAAGTGACTTTACCTTTGGTCCAGCACAAAAGGAGTGGGAAATGAGGGGGTAAGGAAAGGTTGAAGAAGCAGCCTTTACTAAATAAAAACCTCCCACCAATTGCATCTTTACTGAGACAAACCTCACAAGACAAGAAATTTACCCATTTAAATGTATAACACAGTTGTTCGGGGTATATTCACAGAGGTGTGCAAACATCACAATTTAATTTTCGAATATTTCAGTTCATTTCAGTTCAGCCGCTCAGTCGTGTCCGACTCTTTGCGGCCCCAAGAATCGCAGCACTCCAGGCCTCCTTGTCCATCACCAACTCCCGGAGTTCACCCAAACTCATGCCCATCAAGTGGGTGATGCCATCCATCCATCTCATCCTGTGTCATCCCCTTCTCCTCCTGCCCCCAACCCCACCCAACATCAGGTGTGAGAGTTGGACTGTGAAGAAAGCTGAGCACTGAAGAATTGATGATTTTGAAGTGTGGTGTTGGAGAAGACTATTGAGGGTCCCTTGGATTGAAAGGAGATCCAATCAGTCCATTCTAAAGGAGATCAGTCCTGGGTTTTCATTGGAAGGGCTGATGCTAAAGCTGAAACTCCAATACTTTGGCGACCTCATGTGCAGAGTTGACTCAATGGAAAAGACCCTGATGCTGGGAAAGATTGAGGGTAGGAGGAGAAGGGGATGACAGAGGATGAGATGGTTGGATGGCATCACCGACTTGATAGACATGGGTTTGGGTGAACTCAGTTGGTGATGGACAGGGAGGCCTGGCAAGTTGCAGTTCATGGTGTCACAAAGAGTCGGACATGACTGAGTGACTGAACTGAACTGAACTGATTCTCCCCCAAAGTCTCCTTCCATCCAGGCTGCCACAAACACTGAGCAGAGTTCCCTGTGTTATATGGTAGGACCTTGCTGATTATTGATTTTAAATATAGCAGTGTGTACATGTTGATCCCAAACTCGCTAATTATCCCTTCCCCCTGTTCTTCCCTCCTCTGCCCACAACCATAAATTTGTTCTCTAAGTCTGTGAGTCTGTTTTTGTTTTGTAAATAAGTTCAGTTATATCATTTGAAGCCCCATATAGGGGATAGCATGTGGTATTTCTTTTTCTCAGTCTTTCTATACTCCGTATGACAATTTCTAGGTCCACCCATGTTACCACTAATGGCATTATTTCACTCTTTTTAATGGTGCCTTTACACCACAAAATAGAGAGTAGCCCTTGCTCTCCAAAACTAGAGAAAGCCAACTAGAGAAAGCACAGTCAAAAATAAATAAAAAAAATATAGCAGTGTGTTCATTGCAAAAAAATTTAAAAAATGAACTTTTTTCTTAGGCATACCCATTATTTTTAAAATATTTATTTATTTTTTTGGTGTGCCGGGTCTTCTTTACTGTACTGACTTTTCTCTGAATGCGGCAAGCGAGGGCCACTTTCGAGTTACAGTGTGTACGCTTCTCACTGCCGTGGCTTCTCCTGAGCATGGGCTCTAGGGTGAGTGGACTTTGGTAGTTGTGGCATGCAGGCTCAGTAGTTGCAGCCAGCAGTTCCTGAGCACAAACTCAATAGTTGGGGCACATGGGCTTAGTTGCTCCACAGCATGTTGGGTCTTCCTAAAACAGGGACCAAACCCATTTTCTCTACATTGTAAGGCATATTCTTGGACCCCCGGAACACCAGGGACTTGCCAGCAAAGGTCCGTCTAGTCAAGGCTATCGTTTTTCCAATAGTCATGTATGGATGTGAGAGCTGGACGATAAAGAAAGCTGAACACTGAAGAACTGATGCTTTTGAGATATGGTGTTGGAGAAGACTCTTGAGAGTCCCTTGGACTGCAAGGAGATCCAACCTGTCCATCCTAAAGGAAATCAATTCTGAATATTCATTGGAAGGACTGATGCTGAAGCTGAAACTCCAATACTTTGGCCAGATGATGCAAAGAACTGACTCATTGGAAAAAACCCTGATGCTGAGAAAGATGGAAAGCAGGAGGAGAAGGGGATGGCAGAGGTTGAGATGATTGGATGGTGTCACTGACTCAATGACATGAGTCTGAGTGATCTCTGGGAGTTGGTGATGGACAGGGAGGCCTGGCATGCTGAAGTCCATAGGGTCGCAAAGAGTTGGACACGACTGAGCGACTGAACTGATCTGGGACACCAGGGAACCCCTTCAGTACTTTTTAAAACCACTTTATTGAGGTATGATTGACATGCAAATGGAAATACATAATGTATACAACTTGATGATGAGTTTGGAGATAAGCATACACCTTTAAGACCATCACCATAATCAAGGCCTTAAACTGATCACCTCCAAAAGTTTCCTTTTTCTCCTTTTGTTTATAACATTTTAATTTTCCAGTAGTCATTTATGGATGTGGGAATTGGACCATAAAGAAAGCTGAGCACTGAAGAATCGAGCTTTTGAACTGTAGTGTTGGAGAAGACTCTTGAGAGTCCTTTGGACAGCAAAAAGATCAAAACAGTCAATCCTAAAGGAAATCAGTCCAGAATATTAATTGGAAAGACTGATGCTGAGGCTGAAGCTCCAATACTTTGGCCATCTGATGGGAAGAGCTGACTCATTGGTAAAGACCCTGATGCTGGGAAAGATTGAAGGTAGGAGGAGAAGGGGATGACAGAGGATGAGATGGTTGGATGGCATCACCCACCAATGGACATGAGTTTGAGAAAGCCCTGGGAGTTTGTGATGGACAAGAAGCCTGGCATGCTCCAGTCCATGGGGTTCCAAAGAGTCAGACACTACTGAGCTACTGAACTGAACTGAACTGAATTTTTTTTGCTGTAAGAGCATTTAACATGACATATATCCTCTTAGTAAAATTTAAGTATGCAGTGCATTACTGCTTATTGCATACTCCTACATTTATGAAAAATTTAGAATGGTCAATTGTGCAAAACCAGAGAGTAGGATAGAGGTTCCCAGGACTGGGAGGATGAGAAAATTTTGAGGCATCTGTCAAAGGAGACAAATGCGAGATGAATCAGTTCTGGAGATCTACTGTACACTATTACCACCCTGTGTAGAGTACTCCCTTGCCTGCTATGATTCTTCTTGAGAGCAAATCTTCTTGCTCAGAAATCCCTCTAGTTTTTACTGCCTCACATCATTCCCTTTTTAAAGCAGAAAAATCTTTGTCCCCTGACTTGTCTGTTTATGATTATATGTTTTGTCTATATGCCCTCTTCTCCAGTTTTCATGGGAACAGCTGTTGTTGCCTAAGCTCTTTCCCCAATATAACAAATGAAATAGGATTGGAATAAAAAACAAAACATTTTTTGGTTTCAAATTTATTTTAAACATCCAACCCAGATGTTCCAGCTTACCCAGATGTCATTAAATGGATGAGTTCATTTTTCTATTACTCTATGAGATGTTTAATTCAGCTTTATGAAATTGCATGAAACAAAGGTATTTTACAAGCACTCAAAAATCATTATTTAGCTAGCTCATGTCCTGGAAATAGCTGCTCTGCTAATAATTCTCTAAAAATCTTTTTTTTTTCTCCTGGTGTACAAGTCTTTTGGCCTCAACATTGCATTGATACTATCTAAAGCTCTTGATGGGAAATAGATGGGGAAACAGTGGAAAGAGTGTCACACTTTATTTTTTGGGCTCCAAAATCACTGCAGATGGATGAGATGGGAGAATGGCATTGAAACTTGTATACTATCATGTAAGAAATGAATCGCCAGTCAATGTCTGATGCAGGATGCAGGATACTTGGGACTGGTGCAAGGATAGGACCCAGAGGGATGGTACGGGGTGGGAGATGGGAGGGGATTCGTGTATGGGAACGCATGTACACTCGTGGTGAATTAATGTCAATGTTTGGCAAAACCAATACAGTAATGTAAAGTAAACTAAAGTAAAAATAAAAATTATAAAAAAAAAAAAAA
>SJYQ01000935.1:158674-181585 GCA_006410935.1 Redunca redunca | reverse complement strand
GAAGAGTTGACTCATTGGAAAAGGCTCTGATGGTGGGAGGGATTGGGGGCAGGAGGAGAAGGGGACGACAGAGGATGAGATGGCTGGATGGCATCACTGACTCGATGGACATGAGTCTGAGCGAACTCCGGGAGTTGGCGATGGACAGGGAGGCCTGGCGTGCTGCGATTCATGGGGTCACAAAGAGTCGGACACGACTGAGCGACTGAACTGAACTGAATGAAAGCTCTTGAGAAATCTATATGCAGGTCAGGAAGAAACAGTTCAAACTGGCATGGAACAACAGACTGGTTCCAAATAAGAGAAGGAGTACGTCAAGGCTGTATATTGTCAGCCTGCTTATTTAATTTATATGCAGAGTACATCATGAGAAATGCTGGGCTGGAAGAAGCACAAACTGGAATCAAGATTGTCAGGAGAAATATCAATAAGCTCAGATATGCAGATGACACCACCCTTATGGCAGAAAGTGAAGAGGAACTAAAAAGCCTCTTGAAAGTGAAAGAGGAGAGTGAAAAAGTTGGCTTAAATCTCAACATTCAGAAAATGAAGATCATGGCATCTGGTCCCATCACTTCATGGGAAATAGATGGGGAAACAGTGGAAACAGTGTCAGACTTTATTTTGGGGGGCTCCAAAATCACTGCAGATGGTCACCGCAGCCATGAAATTAAAAGACGCTTACTCCTTGGAAGGAAAGTTATGACCAATCTAGATAGCATGTTAAAAAGCAGAGACATAATTTTGCAAACAAAGGTCTGTCTAGTCAGGGCTATGGTTTTTCCAGTGGTCATCTATGGATGTGAGAGTTGGACTGTGAAGAAAGCTGAGTACTGAAGAATTGATGCATTTGAACTGTGGTGTGTGAGAAGAATCTTGAGGGTCCCTTAGACTGCAAGGAGATCCAACTAGTCCATTCTGAAGGAGATCAGGCCTGGGATTTCTTTGGAAGGAATGATGCTAAAGCTGAAACTCCAGTACTTTGACCACCTCATAGGAAGAGTTGACTCATTGGAAAAGACTCTGATGGTGGGAGGGATTGGGGGCAGGAGGAGAAGGGGACGACCGAGGATGAGATGGCTGGATGGCATCGCCGACTCGATGGACATGAGTTTGGGTAAACTCCAGGAGTTGGTGATGGACAGGGAGGCCTGGCGTGCTGCAATTCATGGGGTCACAAGGAGTCTGACACGACTGAGCAATGGAACTGAACTGAAAGTATTTTAAAAAATAATGGAAAAATTGAGTTAATAAAGTAGTTGTACTTCATTTAATCTATTTTTCAATAAATTAAAAAAATAATTTAACTGCTGATAGATTAAGGAAACCAATGAGTCAATTGTCATTGATTTGCTATCCCTTTACCTAGGGGTCTTCAACCTCCAGGCTTTGGACTGGTACCTCCTGTCGGATTAGCAGTGGCATTAGATTAGAAATAAAGTGCACAATAAAGATAGTATGCTTGAATCATCCTGAAACCATTTTCCTCTTCCCAGTCCATGTAAAAATTGTCTTCCACAAAACACTTCCCTGGTGCCAAAAAAGGTTGGGAACCACTGCCTTAACCACTGTTTCCACCATCTTTCTTCATCAACTCTCCCCTCAAGTAGAATCAAACTTTCTAGCAATGATTTATATCTAATTAACTCAAAAGGTTATAAAGCATTATTGACTTTTTAATTTATAAAATTCAAATCACTTCTAAAATATTTTAATTAAAGTTATAACTTAGACATAGCAAGACTTATGCATTTTAAGTGTACACCTTGATGATTTTTAACATACATATCTAAACCAGCAAGTTATGGAACAAGATATAGATAAAGAACATATAGAACAAGATCAAGATATAGAACTTTTCCAGTTACCANGTTACCATGGAGACTCCCGTGTGTCTCTTCCTGCTGATATCCTTGAAGTAATCATTATTCTGACTTGTATTATCATAGTTTTGCCTCTTCTTGAACGTCACATAAATGAAATCATACAATCTACGTTATTGTCAGTAACAATGCATGTTATTGCTTGCTCATGTTCATACAATATGTATTTTTGCATTGCAGTAGCTTATTCTCTTTTATTATTGTTAGTATTCTACTGAACGAATGTTAGTATTCTATTGAGTGCAATTAATTCTTTTCATGCTGCTGTTAATGGTCATGTGGGCTTTCTAGGTTTTTTCCTATTATGATTGCAGCTGTTTTGAACATTATTGCATATTTTATTTGGTCTACTGTGTCTGATACTAATACATAGTGCCAGCTGTCTTATTTTCACTGTTTTTATGGTATATTTTTTCTCATCCCCTTACCTTTCATCTATCTCCCTAAATATTTGAAGTTCCCTCTACTCCTTACTCATTAAGAGATTTATTGTCAATGGATGTTTTATATTATCAAATATTTTTTATGTGTCAGTTGATATGATTATGTGATTTTTCTTCTCTAGCCTGTTGATATAGTGAATCACATTGATTTATTTTCAAATGTTGAACCAGCCTTGCATACCTGGAATAATCCCCACTTGGTAATGTCATATTGTTTTAATTAATTATTGGATTCAATATGCTAATATTTTATTGATAATCTTTACTTCTAAGTTTATGAAAAATATTGGTCTGTAGTTTTATTATACTGTCTTTGCATAGTTTTGATAGCAGGGTAATGTTTGCCTCATAAAATGAGTTTGGAAATGTTCCTCTTCTTCCATTTCCTGGAAGACATTATGTAAAATTGGTGCTAACTTTTCAAATGTTTGGTAGAATTCTCCATCTGGATATGGAAATTCCTTTCCCAAGAGCTTTTAAAAAATATGACTTTGATTTCTTTTATTGTTATAGAACTTTTCAGATTATCTATCTCATCTTGGTGGAGTTTGAGTAGTTTGTGATCTTTAAGGACTTGGTCCATTTCCCCTAAGTTGTTTAATTTATAAAGTTGTTTTTAGTATTGCCTTACTATCCTTTAGGTGGCAGAGGACTGTAGTTATATCCCTGGTTCCAGTCCTGATGTTGATGATTTATGTCCTCTCTCTTTTTATTTTGTCATCTTGCTAGAGTTTTATCAAGTCATTGATTTTTTTTTCTCCCAAAGAACCAACATATTTGTTTAATTTTCTCTATTGTCCTGTTTTCAATTTAAATAACTTATACTCTTAACTTCAGCATATCCTTCCTTTTGTTTGCTTTGGGTTTATTTTGCTCTTTTTCTTTACTGAGGTAGGAATTCTCATTGTTTGAGACATTTCTTCCATTCTAATATAAGCAATTAATCCTGTAAACTTCCCTCTTGGTTTTGTTTTACCTGCACCCTACACATTTTAAAATTTCTTCTTTATCAGTGGACTCTTTACAAGTGTGTTGCTTAACCATAAAATATTTTATGGGTATCTTTCTATTACCAGGTTTTATTTTAATTTCATTGTGGTATGAAAATAAACTCTCTATGATATCAGCCCTTTGAAATCATAATTACAAAATTTTTAAGGTCAAGAAAATACTTCAAAATAATTTTGTACAGCTCCTCATTCTCAAATTGAGGTAACCCATTTTTATAACTAAAATAAGAGAAAATAATGGCTTTAATAATGAGATTTAAGTGATTTTCTGAAAGTCTCACTAAGTGAAGAAAGTTGTGATCAGAACCAGAATGCAAGTCTTCTGCATTTTCTACAATCCCATGCTTCCTCTTCTTCCGAGTTAAGTTCGTTCATTGACTTCTTGGCTAGTCCTACTTTTTCCATTAAAGGGTATGTAACTAATTCAGCCTTTCTTACTATACTTTCCCCCTGATATCCTATTGTGGACTTTCAATCACCATGTGGATTAGCTCTTATTACTATTTTAAAATTTAATCTTATCTGTCCTATACTTTTTAGAAGGACTGGCCTGAAGTGTTTTAAGTCTTCTGTTTCTCCTATCATACTGAGTTGAGTGCTGGGCAGACAATACTTGGTATATTGGTGGTGGTGGTTCCGTCACTAAGTTGGGCTCTTGTGACCTCACGGACTGTAGCCCACCAGGCTCCTCTATCCATGGAATTATACAGGCAGGAATATTGGAGTGGTTGCCATTTCCTTCTCCAGAGGATCTTCCTGACCTAAGGATCAAACTGGCACCTCCTGCATTGGCAGGCTAATCCTTTATCATTGAGCCAATATGTTGGTGTATTTAACTAATTAAATCTCCAAGCTAGTTTTTCATTTTTTTCAAACAACTTAATTTTAAGTTTTTTTCATAGCCAAGAATTTACTTAAATTTTTTGCTAAAAATTTGAATTAGAAAGTAACTCCCTCAAAATCCTTAACTTGAATGCAGATGAGCGGAATTTGCTTATCTTCCCCAGGATGCGAAAGAATGCAGTAAGAAACTAAATATTAAAAAATATACATACATTGATACATTTAAAAATATATCAAAAAACTTATATTGAACCTAGGACACTAAATAACAATCATCTTAAGTAAATCATACTAATATAATAAAAAGTACCTTATACTACTAGTATTAGTACTAATAGCTAACATTTCCTGACTGCTTTCCATGTAAATAACTGTTTCAAAATTCCAGCAACACTATTGGAATGTTGTGAGATATCACAAGCCTTGTAAGTTGGGCATCATTATATTTATTCTGTGTCTGACGGGGATTTCACATTAAGCATAGGCTGTCTACAGTCATGTTGGAGTATAAAGCAGACTGGTTATATGAATCAACACAATTCTATTTTCATGGAGGCTGAAGTGTGTTCTGGGAAAAACTATTTATTAAGCATAAGAAGAGCCAAGCCTTTTTTTTTAGAGCCAAGCCTATTAAGGAGAACAGTAACAAATAGAAGAAGAAAAGGAATTCTGAATAGAATATGAGATTCATTAATTGCCACTAACTTCCAGAACAGCCTTTACTGAAGCCTTAGTTCTATAGGAAGCAGGAGATCTATAAATTAAGAGAAGGAAAGAAATAGGAAAAAGAGAGAATGAGATGCAGACAGGGATGAGGGAGGAGAGGATGGAGAAAGAGAGAGAGAAGGAAAAGGAAGAAAAGAAAGAAGAAGAAAATGAAAGAGCTCTGTCATTGGGACACAAAAGCACCATGGTTTTGGAAAGTGTAACAGAAAGTACTGCCCAGAGGAGGGGCACCTCTTCTCTACAAATCACTAAGGAATTTTGAGCCCCTGAGCACTGTTGTTTGGAATGACACCTAGAGGAGCAGCAGAGGTTGCTGCCAGGGCTAGAGGTCGAGTGGCAGCAGGTAGAGTTAGCACCAGGGACTTGCTGTCCCATGTGGAGTGACAGCGTTGCTGAGGAACCCACTGCAGACAGAAGCAAGACTGGCACCCAGGGGAGCCCTAGGGCACAGTAGAGAAGTGCAGTGCCCATGGGGCAAGGCTGTGCAGAAGAAGCAAACTTGAAATGCTTAGGGAGAGGTGTGCAGGAAGCTGAGCTTATGAAACTTGCACGTGGGAAAAATGAGCCCGTAAGACTTGCATGATTCTTATTAATGAGACTTCAAGTGCATCCACAATGGCCCTGAAAATGTTTGCAAAGCCTGGTGGGTGGGGATATAGTTTTTCCCTTGATGAGAACATTGACTTGCTCTAAGTCATCACAGCTAGTGGGTAGAAGAGCCAGGATTGGAATCCAGTCTGTCTCATTCTGAGGACCATGTTCTTGGACCAATTGTTCTCTTCCAATAATTAATTCTAATATTTAGTCAGCAACTGTTAGGTACAAGACTATGCATTAAACTCTGTAAGGAAAGTTCTCAGTCTTAAGGAACAAATGATCTACCTTGTGGTTTATTTGTGGTCCTACATGGAAGCAGATGGTTAGACTAGAATGAATGACTTCTATAAGTGTCTTGAAAGCATAGGTTTCTATATTTATAGATATCTTGCTGATCTTGAGATTCCACTTTATCACTAGTATGCATAAAAGAAATTTCTTTAACTACCATAGCAACTTGGTCAGTGTATGAAAAATGTCGTTTTGTTCAGAATAACCTGCAATTTTCAGTAGCAAGTCTCTGATCATTTAAACAGCTCTTCTTCAAAGTATTAATATCATTTCAGGGCAAAATGCAAATCATTCCATGAATTATACATGTGGTACTGACTTCAAGGTCAAATTAAAATTGCTTTAAAATATATATCTTTGAAAATTTGTTAAGACTCTATCTATTATGCAAATAAGCATCAATTATTACTGGTTCTGTAAATATTCTTGGACCTCCAGTTCCATGTCTGTAAAGCCTGGAGGTACAGCTGGATATCCTAATAGTTCCCGTGAGACTATGACTCAAACAGAGGTTAGCTCCTGATCTCATGATGTTTTCCGGGGCTTTTTTGGCCTGAAACAATCTCTTCTTTCTGTTTCAACTTCAACATCCCTCCCGGGGATTTTAGGTAAAAGGATTAAACAAGTGAGAATTTGCCTATGTAGTTACACTTAAATCAAGATGCGATCATTTATAAATGTAAACCATGGCTAGTCTAAAAGATCACTTTTTCAGAAATTCCCTCTCCAAAATAATTCCATATGGTTCTCATCTGATATTGTAGATACTTTAATACATAGATTTATTCATTTTAATAGTTACATAACATTTCTTTGTATGAATAAACAATTTATTTGGCATTTTACTAATAGGTTTTAAGATATTCTCAGGGTAGGAATACAGCCAAAATTTTATAATGACTTTAAATGAAAAATAATCTATAAAAATATTGAACCATTATATTATACAACTGAAATTAATATAACATTGCAAATAATTATACTTCAATAATTGGAAACAGTGTCAGACTTTATTTTTGGGGGGCTCCAAAATCACTGCAGATGGTGATTGCAGCCATGAAATTAAAAGATGCTTACTCCTTGGAAGGAAAGTTATGACCAATCTAGATAGCATATTGAAAAGCAGAGACATTACTTTACCAACAAAGTTCTGTCTAGTCATAGCTATGGTTTTTCCAGTGGTCATGTATGGATGTGAGAGATGGACTGTGAAGAAAGCTGAGTGCCAAAGAATTGATGCTTTTGAACTGTGGTGTTGGAGAAGACTCTTGAGAGTCCCTTGGACTGCAAGGAGATCCAACCAGTCCATTCTAACTCCTTTAGAATCCTTTAGAGATCAGTCCTGGGTGCTCTTTGGAAGGAATGATGCTAAAGCTGAAACTCCAGTACTTTGGCCACCTCATGCAAAGAGGTGACTCATTGGAAAAGACTCTGATGCTGGGAGGGATTGAGGGTAGGAGGAGAAGGGGACGACAGAGGATGAGATGGCTGGATGGCATCACTGACTCGATGGGCATGAGTTTGCGTGAACTCTGGGGGTTGGTGATGGACAGGGAGGCCTGGTGTGCTGCAATTCATGGGGTCGCAAAGAGTCGGACACGACTGAACTGAACTAAACTGAAACATTTTAATAAATAAAAATATTCTCAGGGTTTTGTTATTATAAATAATACTTCATGACATATTCATGTACATATTCCTTGGAATATGAAAAAGTTTGTCAAAAGTTCCTAGAAGTAGGATTTCTGGGTCAAAGGATATAAGTATTTTAAGTATTGTGAAATACTGCCAAATTTCCTTCCAAAGTATTTGTACTCATGCTTGTCAATGGTCTATGAGAATTCCTGTTTCCTTTCAACCTCACCAACACTTACACTGTCAAAGACAAATTTGTGATGCTTACAAATTTGATTGGGCAAAAATGTTTCCTCTTTGTGATTTTAATTAGAATTTTAAAGTTCATGAATGAGCATCCTATGTTTTTAAGACTTTTTAATGGTTATTTCCCCCTCATTTTCTATTGAATTGTTTGTTTTCTACTATTTGGTTTTTAAATGTTTTTATATATTTAGAAAATAACTTTTAACCTGTCATGAAAGTGAAAGTCTCTCAGCCGTGTCTGACTCTTTGTGACCCCATGGTATAGTCCAGGGAATTCTTTAGACCAAATACTGGAGCCTTTCCCTTCTCCAGGGGGTCTTTCTAATCCAGGGATCAAACCCTGGTCTTGCACATTACAGGCAGATTCTTTACCAGCTGAGCCACAAGGGAAGCCCAAGAATACTGGAGTGGGTAGCCTATCCCTTCTCTGGCAGATCTTCCTGACCCAGGAATTGAACCAGGGTCTCCTGCATTGCAGGTGGATTCTTTACCAACTGAGCTATCATAGTCATAGGTATTACAAATATTCTTTGAGATTTTTCATTTATGTTTGATGTTGTTAATATTTCCCCTCAAACAGAATTTTAAAATTTTACATAGACAACTTTATTCATCTTTTTCTTTGTGCTTTATTGAATTTTTGCATTTGGCCTTAAAAGGTCTTATCCTTTCCCAGATAATAAGTAATCCTCTTATGTGGATACATTTTAAAACTTTCATCCCTGTAATTTTCTTTTTGTTTTCTCTCACCTTTGCAGTGAGAGAAAGGTCCAGTTATATTTATTTTCCAAATGGCTGACCATTATCTCATTTCTGTTTATTAAATAATCCATCTTTCTTCTATTTTGAAATACTTTCTTAATCATATACCTCTATTAATACAACTTTTATTTAATGGATTCATTCGAGTACTTTGCCAACTAAGGTCCGTCTAGTCAAGGCTATGGTTTTTCCCGTGGTTATGTATGGATGTGAGAGTTGGACTGTGAAGAAGACTGAGCACTAAAGAAATTGATGCGTTTGAACTGTGGTGTTGGAGAAGACTCTTGAGGGTCCTTTGGACTGCAAGGAGATCCAACCAGTCCATTCTGAAGGAGATCAACCCTGGGATTTCTTTGGAAGGAATGATGCTAAAGCTGAAGCTCCAGTACTTTGGTCACCTCATGTGAAGAGTTGACTCATTGGAAAAGATTCTGATGCTGGGAGAGATTGAGGGCAGGAGGAGAAGGGGACGACAGAGGATGAGATGGCTGGATGGCATTACGGACTCGATGGGCGTGAGTCTGAGTGAACTCCGGGAGATGGTGATGGACAGGGAGGCCTGGTGTGCTGTGATTCATGGGGTCGCAAAGAGTCAGACACGACTGAGCGACTGAACTGAACTGAACTGAACTGAAAGTCAATCCATTTTCTTGGATTTTATTAGTGCCAATGGTCAGATCGGAATAGTCACTTTAAAAAATCATTTAAAATAATTTAAAATTATTTCACAGCTAAATGAAATCCTCCAAGCTAGGTTTCAACAGTACATGAACTTAGAACTTCCAGATGTACATGTAGATTTAGAAAAGGCAGAGGAACCAGAGGTCAAATTGCCAACATCCATTGGATCATAGAAAAAGCAAGAGAATTCCAGAAAAGCACCTACTTTTGCTTCATTAACTATGCTAAAGCCTTTCACTGTGTGGCTCATAACTGTAGAAAATTCTTAAAGAGATGGGAATACCAGACCACCTTACCTGCCTCCTGAGAAGCCTGTATGCAGATCAAGAAGCAACAGTTAGAACCAAACATGGAACAACAGACTGGTTCAAAATTGGTAAAGGAGAGCATTGCGCTGTATATTGTTCCCCTGTTTGTTTAACTTATATGCAGAGTATATCATGGGGAATGCTGGTCTGGACTGAAGCACAAGCTGGAATCAAGACTGCCAGGAGAAATATCAATAACTTCAGATATACAGATAATACCACCCTTAGGCTTTCACTGTCACTTATGGCAGAAACCAAAGGGGAACTAAAGAGACTCTTGGTGAAGATGAAAGAGGAGAGTGAAAAGGCTGGCTTAAAACTCAATATTCAAAAAACTAATCCCATCCCATCACTTCATGGCAAATAGATGGGGAAACAGTGGAAACAGTCAGAGACTTTATTTTCTTTGACTCCACAATCACTGCAGATGGTGATTGCAGCCATGAAATTAAAAGACACTTGCTCCTTGGAAGAAAAGCTATGCCCAACCTAGACAGCATATAAAAAAAATAAAAATAAAAAATAAAAAGCAGAGACATTACTTTGGCAACAAAGTTCCATCTAGTCAAAGCTATGGTTTTTCCAGTAGTCATGCATGGATGTGAGAGTCGGACCATAAAGAAGACTGAGTGCCAAAGAATTGGTGTTTTTGAACTGTGGTGTTGGAGAATAGTCTTGAGAATCTCTTGGACTTCAAGGAGATCAAATCAGTCAGTCCTAAAGGAAATCAACCCTGAATATTCATTGGAAGCACTGACACCAAAGCTCCAATACTTTGGCGACCTGATGTGAAGAGCCAACTCATTTGAAAAGACCCTGATGCTGGGAAGGATTGAAGGGAGGAGAAGGGGATGACAGGGGATGACAGAGCATGAGATGGTTAGATGGCATCACTGACTCAATGGACTGATCTTCAGCAAACTCTGGAAGATGGTGAAGGACAGGTAAGCCTGGGGTGCTGCTGTTGATGGGATTGAAAAGAGTTGGGCACGACTGAGGACTCAACAACCACAAGAATGCATCTAAGTTTGTAGTTTCACAGCCTCCGAGAACAACCTAAGAAAAAGAGCTCTGATACCTTAAATTTTTATAAATAGTGAAGAATAACTAGAGAACCACTGTTCATGGTATTTTTCTTATTCTTTTCCTCTGTGCTCCACTCCAATATGGTTGTGTTCTTATTTTAGGATTCCGCACCGCCCCCCAACCTGCCCCTACCCCTTCATCTCTGCTAATGATCTTGCTCATAATTCCTTTAAGTGGTAGCCTGAATAATGTTCCTTCCAAGATGTATGATCTTAATCCCCAGCACTTGTGACAATGTTACCTTAGGTAGTAAAAGAGACTTTGCCGATGTGATTAAATTAAGGATTTTTAAAATGGAAAGTCAAAGCTGGATTATCTGGGTGGGCTTCATGGAATCACAAGGGTCCTACTAACAGGAAAGCAGGAAGATGTGAATTAGAGAAGACAGGAACAGGGGCTGTACCGATATGCTCTGAAGAGGGAAGAGGGGCCCACAAGACAAGACTGTAGGTGGCCTCCAGACACTGGAAAAGATGAGAAAACCGAGTTTTTCCTTGGAGCCTTTAGAATGAATTCAGGCCTTTAGAATGAATTCAAACACCTCCTTGATTTTAGCTCAATGAGACTGATTATAAATTTCTAATTTTCAGAATGGTGAAATAACAAATTCAGGGTTTTTTCAAAATAATTTTATTCATCTGCGTATTTATGTATTTACGGTTGTGCTGTGTCTTTGTTGTTGTGTGGGCTCTTCTCTAGCTGTGGCAAGGGGGTTCTGCTCTCTGGTTGTGGAGTATGGACTTGTCATTGCAGTGGCTTCCCTTGCTGCAGAGCACAGGCTCTAGGTATGTGGGCTTCGGTATTTAAGCACATGGACTCAGTAGTCGTGGCTTGAGGGCTCTAGAACTTCCGGGCTCAGTAGTTGTGGTGCACGGGCTTAGTTGTTCCACGGCATGTAGGATCTTCCTGGACAAGGGATGGAACCTGTGGTCCCCAGGATTGCCAGGCAGATTCCTGTCCACTGTACTGCCAGGGAAGTCCTCATGTTTTTTAAAGTCACTAACTTCTTGGTAATTTGTTACAGCGGGAATCGAAAACAAATACAAGTATAAGGCTTTTTTTTTTTTTTAAACAAAGCAAAACAAAAATTTATTTTAGCTTCTAAAGTTTCTAACTAAATAAAGACTGAATGGAATAATGAGAGAATATCTCATAACAGATATGAAATGTACCATAAAGCTATAATAATGAAAGAAGGGTGTAATTTAAACAAAATCTGGACACACATATCAAGGAAATAAAATCAATAACAGAAAATGAGAACCTATGTGAGCGTACACACACACTTTGCAATAAAGGCAATGTTCGCTGACACTAAATGACCTGTCTCATTCCTATTTGAGTACACCATCTTGTTCCTTCTCTAATCATTCATACATGGTGAACCCTCTGCAGGTTCAATTTGTTATTTTTGCCTATCTAACTTCAGTTCATCCTTGGGAATAACTCAGTTGTTACCTCTTCCAAGAATCATTTACTGGATATGCCTCCTCAATTCTGCTGTAGTTTAGCCTTGGTAACAACCAGTCCCCAAATATTAGTGCCTTTATACAATGCAAGGATATTTCTTGCTCATACAAGTCTGCTGAAGGCCCTGGCCATCTCTGCAGAGCTGCCTTCCTCACTTATGGTGAGTGAGTGATCTAGTCTGCCTTAGTCCTTTGGCTCTGCCACCCTCATCCAAGATCTTCCTCCACAACTGGAGGAGGAAGGAGGAGCTAGAGGAATCAGGCTTTTTATTGCCTCAGCCCCCAAATGGCAGGCGACTATTGCTCACATTTCAACCCCTTGAACTTTTCACCCAGCAGAGGGCTGTGATGCACACTCCTGCATGTGCCTGGAAAGGAAGGTGAACTGGTTAGTGGTGACCTGCAGTAATGCCTACGACACATGCTGAGTCTGGCACGGGCTTATCACTTACTACAGGGATTAGGCAGAAGGTGGGAAAACACAGATACTATCACATTCTTACCAGGCTTCCCTGGTGGCTCAGAGGGTAAAGTGTCTGCCTGCAATGCAGGAGACCTGGGTTCGATCCCTGGGTCAGGAAGATCCCCTGGAGAAGGAAATGGCAACCCACTCCAGTACTGTTGCTTAGAAAATCCCATGGACGGAGGAGCCTGGTAGACTACAGTCCATGGGATCGCAGAGTTGGACACGACTGAGCGACTTCACTTCCATCACATTCTTTGCAATTCTCCTTTGTCAGGCTCAATTCAGTATAGGAGTTGGAGAATGAGACTAGGAGTCAAATTAGATCTGAATTTAAATCCCAGCCCCACAACCGCAGGTGATGTGGGTTTGATCCCCAGGTTGGGAAAATCCCCTGGAGGAAGAAATGGCAACACACTCCAGTAATCTTGCTTAGAAAATCCCATGGACAAAGAAGCCTGGAAAACTAAAATCCATAGGGTTCCAGAGAGTCAGACACGACTGAGCAGCTAAGGATGTAAGCATGCCCACCGCTGAACTTGCTATACGGCCTTGGCAAGTTACTTCATCTTTCTGAGTCTCAGTTTCCTAAATTATAAAAAGAGCTTAATGATAATTATCTAATAGTATTGTTGCAAAGACCACATTATTTCAGTTCAGTTCAGTTCAATCACTCAATCATGTCTGACTCTTTGAGACCCTATAAACTGCAGCATGCCAGGCCTCCCTGTCCATCACCAGCTCACAGAGTCCACTCAAACCCATGTCCATTGAGTCAGTGATGCCATCTAGCCATCTCATCCTCTGTCATCCCCTTCTCCTCCTGCTGTCAGTCTTTCTCAGCATCATGGTCTTTTCCAATGAGTCAGCTCTCCGCATCAAGTGGCCAAAGTATTGGAGTCTCAGCTTCAACATCAGTCCTTCCAAAGAAATTCCAGGGCTGATCTCCTTTGGGATGGACTGGTTGGATCTCCTTGCAGTCCAAGGGACTCTCAAGAGTCTTCTCCAACACCACAGTTCAAAAGCATCAGTTCTCAGTGATCAGCTTTCTTCACAGTCCAACTCTCACATTCATACATGACTACTGGAAAAACCATAGCCTTGACTAGACAGACCTTTGTTGGCAGACTAATGTCTCTGCTTTTCAATGTGTTATCTAGGTTGGTCATAACTTTCTTGCCAAGGAGTAAGCGTCTTTTAATTTCATGGCTGCAATCACCATCCGCAGTGATTTTGGAGCCCAGAAAAGTAAAGTCAGCCACTGTTTCCACTGTTTCCCCGTCTATTTGCCATGAAGTGATAAGACCAGATGCCATGATTTTGGTTTTCTGAATGTTGAGCTTTAAGCCAACTTTTTCACTCTCCTCTTTCACTTTCATCAAGAGGCTTTTTAGTTCTTCACTTTCTGCCATAAGGGTAGTGTCATCTGCATTTCTCAGGTTACTGATATTTCTCCCGGCAATCTTGATTTCAGCTTGTGCTTCATCCAGCCCAGCATTTCTCATGATGTACTCTGCATAGAAGTTAAATAAGCAGGGTGACAATATACAGCCTTGACATACTCCTTTTCCTATTTGGAACCAGTCTGTTGTTTCATGTCCAGTTCTCACTGTTGCTTCCTGACCTGCATACAGGTTTCTCAAGAGGCAGGTCAGGTGGTCTGGTATCCCCATCTCTTTCAGAATTTTCCACAGTTTCTTGTGATCCACACAGTCAAAGGCTTTAATGGATGTAAAATTCTTAGCATTCTACTTGCCATGCAGTAAGCAATAAATGAAGAAATATGTGTGCTTTCGTGTTAAGTCGCTTTAGTTGTGTCTGATTTTTTGCAACCCCATGGACTGTAGCCCACCAGGCTCCTCTGTCCATGGAATTCTCCAGTCAAGAGTACTGGAGTGGGTTGCCATTCCCTCCTCCAGGGGATCTTCCTGACCCAGGGATTAAACACATGTAGCTTATGCCTCTTGCATTGGCAGACTGTGTTCTTTACCACTAGTGCCACCTGGGAAGCCCATAAATGAAGAAATAGACTTGGTTATTATCGGAGTTTTGCACTGCCATCCTTCAAAGACTGTATGTAATTCTCCCTTTACTTCTCAAATTTAAATGTCTCTTTCTCTTTTATGACTCATTTTCAGTGGCAACCCATAATTAGCTTTCCTAAATTAAAAATCAAACCAAACCAGTCCAAACAAATTCAAAAGCCTTGGCCTCAAACTCCCTGTCCCATTAGGCTATTTTTTACATTTCCCACTCATCACCAAATTCCTCAGGTGTTCTGTTCTGTGTGGTACTGTTTTTCACAACGGCTTCTACTTTCTAGATTTCCCATTGGATCCTGAGTCAATTCATCGTAATTTTCCTTTTCTCTTCCTGTTTACTGAAGATGTTCTCTTGAAGATTATAACCAGCCTTATTATGATTAAGTTATTAAACTTCACAAGTGTTTCACACTGCAGGTCTTTCCTCTAGCTTGACGTTTCTTTCCCTTTGCCTTGATAATGGTCTACAGACTCACTCTTCTTTCCCTTCTCCCCATTCCCAAATTGCCTTTTCTGACTTGGTTCCTCTTCCTTTTGGTCCTTTTCTTCTCTTTCACGTACACTTCCTCAGCAGTCAGATTCTCTCTCAAAGCTTCAAAATATTGCCTCTAGATATGCAACCTTCAAATCTAGTATTCAACTCCAGCCTCTCTTTTGAGCTCTGCTGCAGCTTGCCAATTGCCTAATCAAATTGTTGTGTGAATTTTGTTCTTGTATCTCAAATTGTGTGTGTCCTAAATTGGATTCTAAATTCATCCCACCTTCTCCCTCCCACACTGTGTCCAGTCTGTTCTCTATGTCTGCATCTCCATTACTGCCCTGCAAAGAGATTCATCAGTACCATCTTTATAGATTCTCATGCTCAATGTACAAAATTTGTCTTTCTCTTCCTGACTTACTTCAATCAGTACAATAGGCTCTAGGTTCACCAACTCATTAGGACTGACTCAAATGCATTGTTTTTTAAAGCTGAGTAATATTCCATTGTATATATGTACCACAATTTCTGTATCCATCCATCCATTGATGGACATTTAGGCTGCTTCTATGTCCTAGCTATTGTAAAAAGTGCTGCAATGAACTTTGGGGTATGTGCATCTCTTTCAGTTACCATTTTATCAGGGTGTGCTTAATAGTAGGATTGCTGGGTTATATGGGAGTTCTATTCCTAGTTTTTAAAGGAATCTCTTCATTGTTTGCCAATAGTGGTTGTATCCATTTACATTCCCACCAACAGTGCAAGAGGGTTCCCTTTTCTCTGTATCCTCTCCAGCATTTATTATTTGTAGATTTTTAAATGATGGCCATTCTGACCAGTGTGACGTGATACCTCACTGTAGATTTTATTTGCATTTCTCTAATAATGAGTGATGCTGAGCATCTTTGCATGTGTTTGTTGGCCATCTGTATATATATCTTCATTGGAGAAATGTCTGTTTAGGCCTTCTGCCTATTTTTTTTAATTGAGTTTCTTGTTTTTCTGGTATTGAGCTGCATGAGCTGCTTGTATATATAGATCAGTTTAGTTCAGTTCAGTCTCTCAGTCATGTCTGACTCTTTGCGACCCCACAGACTGCAACAGGCCAGGCTTCCCTGTCCATCACCAACTCCCAGAGCCTACCCAAACTCATGTCCATCGAGTCAATGATGCTATCCAACCAACTCATCCTCTGTTGTCCCCTTCTCCTTCTGCCTTGAATCTTTCCCAGCATCAGGGTCTTTTCCAATGAGTCAGCTCTTCGCAACAGGTGGCCAAAGTATTGGAGCTTCAGCTTCAGCATCAGTCCTTCCAATAAATATTCAGGATTGGTTTCCTTTAGGATGGACTGGTTTGATCTCCTTGCTGACCAAGGGGCTCTTTAGAGTCTTCTCTAACACCACAGTTCAAAGGCATCAGTTCTTCAGCACTCAGCATTTTTTATGGTCCGCCTCTCACATATATATATTACTACTGGAAAAACCATGGCTTTGACTAGATGGACCTTTGTTAGCAAAGTAACGTCTCTGCTCATCTCTATGACCATCAAGCATCTATTTGATAACGTGTGCAATAAGATACTGGGATATAATTTCACATTAAAAATGTGGTCTAACATAACTGAGCACAGGAGGAATCATCACAGTACAAAATGATAGAAAAATGAAAAGTCTCTTGTTTATTGATTTTAAAGTATAAAGTTATTATTTCCCCTTTATTTAAATTTCAGGGCTATCAGACATGCACCACAGTGGATACTGTTTAATTAGGGTGAGAGGTATACTGCTGCCAAGATGGAGAAAGCAAAGCTTGCATCTCCCAAAAGAAGATAAGGACTAGACAACAGCAGCCACATCCCTGGAGCATTACCAGTTAGAGCTCTTCATCTGGTATAAAGTGGGTTTTGTTTTAAATTTGGAAAATCACATTGTCATGCTGTTTCTCTCCTGTTGGAGTAGGAATTGAGTGATAAACACCTGCCAGATTCAAGATGTTTGCCAGGTTCCTCTTTACACAGAAAATGGGAAATCGAGAGAGCCCAGATTGCTTCTTCTGGCAGGAAAGCTTCCACCTTGTCCCCTATGATATTTCTATCTCTGTACCCATTGAGATGCAGCTGTAACTACATTAAAGAATTATTGGGGACTTCCCTGGTGGTTGGTCCAGTGGTTAAGACTCCACACTCCCAATGCAGGGAGCATGGGTTCTATCCCTGGTTGGGAAACGAAGACCCTAAGATACTACATGCCGCACACCATGACCTAAAATAAATAAATGAATGAAAGAATTATTTCTTTCTAGTCAAAGCAGTGAAGAGCATTAATTACACAGCATTATGTTTGTTCATCCTTTTTGAGGATGAATTTTAGTGATGCTGATGGATCAGGGACCCCACTGGAAAGGTAGTAGCAGGAAATAGGGGGACACAAGCATCTGTCATGTGAATGAGTGAAAATAGACATATCTAAATGCATTACCATTGTTAACCACAATATAGCATAACTCATATCACCAAGCTTTTATTCCTGTTGGCACCATTTCTTTAGCTTGGCCTGCATCTTTCTGGCCTAAATTTCTTGGCACTTTAACCAACAGGGGCCCTGATCCAGTCTTGGCAACCTCTTGATTCCTCCTCTGGCTCTCCCGGACTTCAGACGTCTGCTCAGCTCCCACCTGATCCCTCTTTTGGCTTTTGAGTCCTCGGTGTCAGACCTGCCCCTGGCACTCTTTCTCTGCATTTCTCCCACCCTCAATATATCTGCTGCCAAATGACCCTTTATAGCATGGAGAAGAACATGTGGATTAGCGCCAGAATCTCCTGTCATTCTGTGTCTGTTCTTCATGTTGGCTCTCTACAGAGGAAATCTAATCATGTCACTCTTCTGCTTGAAATCCTTCAAGGGCATTCAGTTGTCTTTAGGACAAAAATCTAAGCTTCTTAGCATGGAATTAAAGAGGATTTATGGCATGCAGTCCTGGGCTTTGACCATTTCCCCAAGTTAGGCTTATGCTTCTGTTGAATGGACCTGCTTACAGATTGCCAAATAATCCGTGTTCTCTTAAGCTTTTGAGGACTTACAAATGTTCTGTCCACTGCCTGGAACAGGCTTCCTGTGCCTCTTTGGCAAATTTTTCTTCATCCAGTTCCTCAGAAAAAGTCGTCCCTGGTGCAGGCTTGTTTCCACACACCTATTACATTTACATAGCCACGCCTGTACTTGCTTGTGCACACACGCATGCACACACACAGGCACAAGCTCGACCTTCCTCTGTGCCTTTGCGTTGGCTTCTGTGCCTGGGAAAATGGCCTTGTTTTATACCCGTACAGAGATTACAGCTGTTCTAAATAGCTATGGCAAGTGGAGAACAAAGAAAAGGAGAAATTCTCCTACTATCAACAGTTATTAAATTCTGGATATATATTATAAAGAAAAAGTTTAAAATGCATCACTGAGCTTACAAGGAAGAACAGACTATTCTGGTTGCAGGGTGAAGCGTCTGAGACCACGACGAGCTACTGGGACTGCCCTGCGTATTCTTGGTCTCCATAATGCAGAGTCTCAGAGTTTAATATCCCTCAGAGGGACAGTAACTGAAGCTTTGTCTTCAAAAGATGAAGGGGGTTGCAGCTGAGACCTTTGAATAAATATAGGACCCTCAAAGTATTACTAAATCTCAGAAAAATGCTCAGAGAAAGAGTATTCTTTTTTAAAAAGATCCACCCATTGGTATAGAAGGAAGATAAGAAGCTGAAACAAACAAACAAAAATTTCTGTGACTCCAAACCCTAAATTTGTATTTCATGCCAGGTTAAGGCTCAAAATAATATTTCTGACAAAGCCAGGGAACTCTCATAGGAAAGAAGTTTGAATAAAAGTTAGAGCCAGCAGGGTGGTACCCTTGGGGCACCTGGAAGAAAGAAGCAAATGCAGAATTGCTCCAGAGACCATCCTCCATCCATGCGGTAGAGAAATGACTCTTGAGCAAAAGATAGCAGATACCACAACAATGAGCATTGAAATCCCAATAATTTTAGCTCCTGGAACACTCAAGTAGAACTTATAAAATAAATTTGTTAGAAAAGAATAAAGCAAACCCTTTGGAATATAAATCACAAGAAAACAACTGGACACCATGAAAAAGACTGCATGTCTGAAAAAGAAGAAATAGAATTTCTAGAAACTAGAAGTCAATAGGTACACAAGATAGAAAATAAAATGCAACTTTCCTGCAACACAGGAGACCTGGGTTCAGAATCTGGGTCAGGATGATCCCCTGGAGAAGGCAATGATGACTGTCTCCAGTATTCTTGCCTGGAGAATTCCACGAACAGAGGAGCCTTGGTGGCTATAGTCCATGGGATCA
This sequence comes from Redunca redunca, assembly GCA_006410935.1. Taxonomy (NCBI): domain Eukaryota; kingdom Metazoa; phylum Chordata; class Mammalia; order Artiodactyla; family Bovidae; genus Redunca; species Redunca redunca. The sequence goes on along the minus strand of SJYQ01000935.1, from coordinate 162,257 downwards.
CAAAAAGTTGGACACAACCGAGCGACTAACACTTTCAAAAGAGGATGAGTTTAACAGAGAGTTAGATTGGAGATCATTACACAGAATATATAGTACTGAGAAAATTGAAAGGAAAAAATCAGGAGATACAAAGGTTGGGACGAAAACATCAGATGGTAGGAGTTGTAGGAGGTGACAGAGAGAGAGGAGCCGTATGTGTTGAGGTAATGATTGCTAGTTTCCCAGAACTGGTGAAAGACAGGAATCCTTAGATGAAAGAAACACTATGAGTCATGAGCAGGTTCAGTCAGGTGAAATGAATTCAGTTCAGTTCAGTTGCTCAGTCGTGTCCAACTCTTTGTGACCCCTTGAACTGCAGGCCTCCCTGTCCGTCACCAACTCCCAGAGTTCATTCAGACTCACATCCATCAAGTCAGTGATGCCATCCAGCCATCTCATCCTCTGTCGTCCCCTTCTCCTCCTGCCCCCAATCCCTCCCAGCATCAGAGTCTTTTCCAATGAATCACCTCTTCGCATGAGGTGGCCAGAGTACTGGAGTTTCAGCTTTAGCATCATTCCCTCCAAAGAAATCCCAGGGCTGATCTCTAAAGGAGTCTAAAGGACTGATTCTAAAGGAGTTAGAATGGACTGGTTGGATCTTTTGCAGTCCAAGGGACTCTCAAGAGTCTTCTCCAACACCACAGTTCAGAAGTATCAATTCTTTGGTGCTCAGCTTTCTTCACAGTCCAACTCTCACATCCATAGATGACCACTGGAAAAACCATAGCCTTGACTAGATAGACCTTTGTTGGCAAAGTAATGTCTCTACTTTTGAATATGCTATCTAGGTTGGTCAAGCATCTTTTAATTTCATGGCTACAATCACCATCTGCAGTGGTTTGGGAGCCCCTCAAAATGAAGTCTGACACTGTTTCCACTGTTTCCCCATCTATTTCCCATGAAGTGATGGGACCAGATGCCATGATCTTCATTTTCTGAATGTTGAGCTTTAAGCCAACTTTTTCACTCTCCTCTTTCACTTTCATCAAGAGGCTTTTTAGTTCCTCTTCACTTTCTGCCATAAGAGTGGTGTCATCTGCATGTGAAAGTGAAAGTGAAAGTGAAAGTGAAAGTGAAAGTGAAGTTGCTCAGTCATGTCCGAATCTTTGTGACCCCATGGACTGTAGCCTACCAGGCTCCTCGGTCCATGGAATTTTCCAGGCAAGATTACTGGAGTGGGTTGCCATTTCCTTCTCCAGCGGATCTTCCCAACCCAGGGATCAAACCCGGGTCTCCTGCACGGCAGGCAGACGCTTTATCATCTGAGCCACCAGGGAGATCTGAGGTTATTGATATTTCTCCCGGCAATCTTGATTCCAGCTTGTGCTTCTTCCAAGCAGGTTAAATAAATGCAAATCACACTAAAACCTTATTGTAAAACTAGAAAGTCAAAGAGGAAGAGAGGATCCTGAAGCAATCACAGAGAAAGAATACGTTATCTGAAAGGAAACAAAAATTATTGTGACACAAACTTTCTAGAGCAAGAATAAAAGCTAAAAGACAAAGGTATTTTTTATTGTTTCTCTTCAGAATCCTAAGAGAAAGTGACTGTCAATATAGAATAAATTAAGTCAATAGTCATCTGGAAACAAGCACTAAAAAGTACATTTTAGACAAAATTCAGAGGAATGGCCACTTTCAGATTCATTGTGAATAAAAATCTTAGGAAAGAAGTAAGTTAAGGAAAAATCCAGAAAAAACAATGGATTTTAAGTGGTGTGATAAACAAAAAAAATTAGTAAACATGTGGGTTAAAAGAAGCATTTCTTATATAGAATAATAGCAATATAGCCACAGTGGTTATTAATTTGTGTAATTAAAAAAATAAGAGAATAAAACCTAAGAGCTCTTATCACAAGGAAAAAATTATTTTTTCTTTCTCTTTTATTTTGTATCTATGGTGTGCTGTGGTTCATGGGGTTGCAAAGAGTTGGACACGACTGAGCCACTGAACTGAACTGAACTGAACTGAGATGATACTTCCTGGGTCAGGATATCCACTGAAGAAGGGATAGGCTACCCATTCCAGTATTCTTGGGCTTCCCTTGTGGCTCATCTGGTGAAGAATCTGCCTGCAATGCGGGAGACCTAGGTTTGATTTCTGGGTTGGGAAGATCCCCTGTAGAAGGGAAAGGCTACCCACTCTAGTATTCTGGCCTGGAGAATTCCTTGGACTGTATAGTCCATGGGATCACAAAGAGTTGGACACAACTGAGCGACTTTCACTATGAGATGCTAAATATTCACTAAACTTACCATGGCAATCTTTTCTTGATATATGTAAGTCAAATCATTATGCTGTACACTTTAACATTATACAGAGCTATACATAAATTATATCTCAATAAAACTGGTAGGGAAAAAACCCACTGAGATCTAATAAAACTCCAAACACTTACAACATTTAATAAGGAAAGTGGGTAATTATTGTCTAGAAGAAGGTGAGAATTATTTCTTTTTTAATTTTTTATTGAAGTGTAAGTGATTTACAATATTGTGTTACTTTTCAGTTCAGTTCAGTCATTCAGTCATGTCCGACTCTTTGCGACCCCATGGATTGCAGCATGGCAGGCCTCCCTGTCCATCACCAACTCCCGGAGTTCATTCAGACTCACATCCATGGAGTTGGTGATGCCATCCAGCCATCTCATCCTCTGTCGTCCCCTTCTCCTCCTGCCCCCAATCCCTCCCAGCATCAGAGTCTTTTCCAGTGAGTCAACTCTTCTCATGAGGTAGCCAAAGTACTGGAGTTTCAGCTTTAGCATCATTCCTTCCAAAGAACACTCAGGACTGATCTCCTTTAGAATGGACTGGTTGGATCCCCATGCAGTCCAAGGGACTCTCAAGAGTCTTCTCCAACACCACAGTTCAAAAGCATCAATTCTTTGGCACTCAGCTTTCTTCACAGTCCATCTCTCACATCCATAGATGACTACTGGAAAAACCATAGCCCTGACTAGACAGACCTTTGTTGGCAAAGTAATGTCTCTGCTTTTCAATATGCTATCTAGGTTGCTCATAGCTTTCCTTCCAGGGAGTAAGCCTTTTTTAATTTCATGGCTATAATCACCATCTGCAGTGATTGGGAGCCCCTCAAAATAAAGTCTGACACTGTTTCCACTGTTTCCCCATCTTTTTCCCATGAAGTGATGGGACCAGATGCCATGATCTTCGTTTTCCGAATGTTGAGCTTTAAGCCAACTTTTTCACTCTCCTCTTTCACTTTCATCAAGAGGCTTTTTAGTTCCTCTTCACTTCCTGCCATAAGGGTGGTGTCATCTGCATATCTGAGGTTATTGATATTTCTCCTGGCAATCTTGATTCCAGCTTGTGCTTCTTCCAGACTAGCATTTCTCGTTATTTTTAGGTGTACAGAAAAGTGATTTGGTTTTATTTATACACACACATACACATATGTTTTGTTTTTTAAAAGAAACAAAAATTATTCTGGCACAAACACTCAAGGGCAAAAATAAAAGCAAAAAGAATAATACTTTGGAATCACATTTTAACAAGAATATATATATATACTTTTTTCTGATTC
>SJYQ01000935.1:140054-158392 GCA_006410935.1 Redunca redunca | reverse complement strand
TTGTTGAAGGCAGAGAAAGATAAAAGCATTTTAAAGAGAATGAAAAAAATGAAAAGATAGAGATAACCCACCCAAAATTTTATTAATCACAAGAAATGTCAAAATTCTCCAGGTACAGGACAGAGGCTGTAAATTGGGTTTTAAATACACAAAAAAGTTCTCTTTCTAAGGGAACATAAATATATTGATACATAATAATTCAATCTAAAAGGATGAAAAAAAAGGAGACCAGGTAAATAATAATCACAAATAAGTTAGTATTGTTAATTAATATAAAAAATGCACTTTGAGGGGGAAAGTATTATAAGGGGTAAAGATTGTTACTACCCTTTGGTGTGTTTCAAGCTACAGTAAGTAATAGTATTTCAAAGTGTAATACATGCCTCCACAAAATGTATAGGGAACATTTTATATAATTAGAAGGAGAAATCGCAAACCTACAATTATATTGAGAAGTAAATGCTCCTTATTCTGTAATAGCAGACCAAGTAGACATATGAAAATTCTTATTTGCAACTCTGTAACAAAAATGTAGGAACAGCTGTCCCAAGTCAAGAAGACAGATAGCTAACTTGTGGTTTATTTCCACATTGGATAAGCATTCAGTGGTTGAAAATGGACTAGATCTCATGGATAACATATAGATAATTCTCTAAAACTGGATGCAAGGTGACAAAAGAAAGTTGAAAAATATCACATGCAGTATGATACCAAGTGGAGTTTTGAATTGGTTATGTACACAAAGGAGCTTGGAGATGAGATTTGGATCGGATTATAAAGTTGGCAGTTGTCTGCATTTATCTCTTTAAAGTACAAGAAAGCGTAAATTTGCCGAGGAGGGTTAAGTAGAGAAGTCCCCTAGAGCCAGGCTTCCCAACTTTCACAAAGCACATTGACAGGAGGAGACTCCAGTAAATGAAATCCAGAAAAGCAGCCTCTCTTGAAATGTAAAGACAGAAACAAATAAGGAAAGCTCTCTTATTGCTTGTCCTCATGGCTTCCTGCTTTGAAAGTGGTTCTGTAAGACCATAGGATGCCCAAAGCCACAGTAGCTGTTTAGTATTGTGCAGGAGAAAAGCTTGAAGGTGAAAAGTCAGCATGCTAAGAATGGTGGATTAGGAGAGAAAGAACTTGACAATTAGAGTCATTTGACTCATCTGGAAAGTTATCACCTCGAGAATGTTGTTTTATGAGATAAGCATCTATTTTGTAAAGTCTCTGCTCCTTATATTTTCTGTGACTTGAGGCCAAAAGCACTTTATTCTATCCTAGTGGCAATGTAACAATATCTGTTTCCTAGATAAAGCAAGTTTGTGTTGAATAAATATATTAAAGCTACTCATTATTGTTACAAAGATGACTAAGACAGGTCCCTGGAGAGACAGATCCAGGAGAGACCTAATATAGGAGAGAGAAATTTACATTGAAAGTAGTAAGAAATAGTAGGGCCTTGAAGGCTTTTGGTCACGGGTGTAGAATAACAAAGGCAGTGTTCTAGAACCATTAGCTTAGTATCATAATAAAAATGGTTGCTCACGTAGTATGCATAGAGAAGAAGAGAAAGTAGCTCAGTTGTGTCCCACTCTTTGCGACCTCATGGACTGTAGCCCACCAGGCTCCTCTGTTCATGAAACCAGATAAGAATACTGGAGAGGATTGCCATTTCCTTCTCCAGGGGATCTTCCCAACCCAGGCATCGAAACTGGGTCTCCCACATTACAGGCAGATTCTTATGGTTGAGCACCTAGTGTACGTACAGATGACTATATTACAGATTTTATTTCATTCGAACCATATAACAAACCAAGAAAGAAGTCTTGTCTGTGTTTGAGGGATGAAGAAACTGAGGGCCATGGAATTTAAATAATTGGTTCAAGATGAGATAACAATAAGACTAAAGCCTGTCATCTGCACCTCCAGAGGCCATGTTCTTACCTGGCTTCACATGTGACAGTGTTTCTTGGGGCATCTGCTGCCTTTATCCTCCTCATTTCATCATCCACACAGGACGCCTGGAGGGAGGAGAAACGGGAGTCAGGGCGGCAGATCAAAGCAGAACAGAGGCAGGCACAGGAAGGGAGAGGAAGGGAGGATCAAGACGGATGACAGCTGTAGGAGCAGTAATGAGACTCAGTGACAGAGAGATGTGGGATGGAGGGAATGAGGCCCCTGGGATCTCAGAGACCCCGTTCAGTTCCTTTCCTCCTTGGAAGAAGATCTAGTATTCATTGCTTCTGCCTTGTTCACACGTTTCTTAACACATGAGAATCTAGCTTCTGCTGCAACTACTTTTGGGGAAAGTCTTCTCTATGTATTTACCATTTGCCTAAAAATTGAACACAGATACAAACTTTTTTGTTCCCCTATTTTTCTCAGTATCTCTTCACTTTCTTTAAGTGTTCTTCATAGGTCGTTCCACGAAACTGAGGTTATCCTTAGAGAAACTCATTGTCTCTTTTAAAATGCCTCTATCCTCCACCTTTTGTCTTCTTCCAGAATTATCGGGGGTTGCCTTGTATCTGTCTTCTTACTTGACTCCAATTTTTCTCTGTTGTCCTCTGAATGAACTCTTGGAATACGTCCTTTACGCTAACCGTCTTTATCTATGTTTTGGCTCCTCCTGGATATCTTCTGAACAGTTTTAACCCTTTGCTGCCCCACCTCCATACCTTCTCGCCTATAACTATCATATGGCTTTATATATGTATATATTTATTTATTACTCCTTAAACAAGATGATATGTCTTGTTTAAGGAGTAATTTTTTTTTAATATATTTTCAGTAGCTTTCATAGTGCCTCACATTTTGCATCTAGAAGACTCTCTCTATTCAGTCATTTCTTCACTCATTGAACAAGCATGTGAGTAGGAGGCACAAAAAGGAGAAAAACCGAATAAATAGCTACAAGAGCATGAAGAAGAGAATAGAAATGAGGTGGCAATTTGAAAATGCTGTGGAAATTCATATTCTATTTTTTAAACCGGATTGCTTACACAATAAAAGCCACAGAGAAGTACAACATACAAAGGAGGGAATTAAGCAAAGAGGTAGGGAGGGAGGGTCTCCCTCAATGCGTGTACAGATAAAAATGACAGATGCTCAGTTTTTTAGTATAGCTAAGAAGTCATGGCGCCTGCAGCTTCAGGTAGCAGGAGCTTCCAGCCATGAAGAGCCATCATGTTATACAAATATTTGCATTCTTGTTTTTATATAAGCCATTCATAGATGGTAGATGGAGACCTGTATTGGAGTTCTCCAGAAAAAAACAGAACTGATAGGAAGGACGAGTGGGCGGGTTTTAAGGCATCAGCTTATGGGATTATGTGGGCTGACAAGTTTGGAATTGGCAGGGCAGGCTGGCAGCCTGGAAATTCTGGCAAGAGATAATGATCTAGTCTTGAGTCTGGAGGCAGCATTTCTTCCTTGTCTGGGAACCTCAGTCTTTTCTCTTAGGGCCTTTAGTTTCAGTTATGTAAGGCTCACTCTAACACGGAAGGTAATCTGTTTTTACTCAATGTCTACTGATTTAAATATTAATCACTTCTAAAACATGCTTTGACAGCAACATGAAGACTGATGTTTGATCAAAAATTGGGTACCATAGCCTTGCCAAGATATAGGAAGTTCACTATCACAGGATGGAAGCCAAGGACGCAGAGGAAGTGTTCCTCTGGATAGGAGAAAGGTCAGTTCCTTCAATGCAAATAGGAAATGAGGATGGGTACTGATGTGGGGGTGTTAGGGAGTTCCTGTGAAATAGCTTCTGGCTCTCTATGAAGAAGACAGATTTGAGATTGGAGGAAGGGATTAAAGATTTGACAATAGTAGATCAGGTTTGCAAAATTCAGTGACTAGAGTAGGAGATTGAGTTGTAAGTGAAATAGTCAGATTGCTGAGTAGAACTAAGGGCTGCTAATTAGAATCTTATGTGTAGTACAATCTCCTTAATAAATACTGATGGCGTAGCCATTTCACATAAAATGACATCTTTATAACTGTTTGCACAGTGTTGCTCTTTACTTTCTTCTAGTAAACATTGCTCTTCAGTTAAGTGCCTTGCACCCTACTAAAATTCCATCTATCAGACCTAAGTAGTATCACTTGTGGTCTGCTTATTTGAAGACATTATTGTTTGCCTTGTAGCACTATGCACATAATAAATGTTAAACTTTAATATTTTAAACAAGTGACAAGGTGAATCAGCTTAAGGAGAAGGATACGACTAATAAATGCTAGAAGTATTTTATAGGCTTTTAGCATAGACCCACAGCTCCGTAACTCAATACTGACACACTTCTCTTGCCATCTTTCAAAGGACAAGCTTACATACTGTGTAATAGGCACTTCATATGTATTTAAATGAACTCATGAAGATGGATTCTATTTACTACATCTTTGTCTATTTGCAAATCATGTTTTAGAAAATGGCTAGGAGGCAAAGAATATCTAAAGCTTTTGATTCAGTGTTCTCATCTTCCTATGTTTATTTGAATTATCTGGTTAGTGGCACTTGTTTATTTGTGAGGTAGTGTGAGGTAGAGAAAATATTTTTAAATCATGGAGTAGGAAGACCTAGGTAGGTGGTAGAAAACTCAGATCCCTACAGAAACATAGTACATCTGCTGGCAGATCTTGTAATCTTTGGCTCACATTTTAGTTCAGGCTTTACTATTTGCTAGTGCTATGATTTAGAGAAGTAATTCACTCTCCACTGGCTTCATTTTCTTTTCTAAGATGTTAATATTATTTGTTTTGCCTACAGCATGATGTTTCAGCAACGGTTAAATAAAAATTTTATAACAGAACTTTCAGGTTATACCAATATACATCTATTAGTTCAAAACAGAGAGGGAGATTGGTTTTGAGGAACTGGCTCATACACTTATGAGGCTGGCAAGTCTGCAATCTGGAGATCGGCCTGGCAACGTGGCAACTTGCAGTTGATGTTGCAAACCTGAGTCTCATATCTTGAAATTGGAAACTCACACAAGGTGTCTACATTGCAGTCTCAAGGCAGAATTCCTTTTTCTTCAGAAACTTCTGTCTTTGCTCTTCAGACCTTCACCTAATTAAATGAGGCCTAACCGTGTTATGGGTGATAATCTGCTTTACTTAAAGTGTACTGCTTTAATGTTGGTTACATCCGAAAAATACCTTCACAACAACATCTAGACTGAACAAATGTCTGAAGAAATGACTGTGTACAATAGCCCAGCCACACTGACACTCATCATCACCAAAGAGCATTATAATTAATACTTGATTCTTGAGTTGACCCACTTAGATTTAATTCTAGCATCACCTTTTGGGGGCTAAGTTCCCTTGAGCAAATACTGTACTCTTTCTTTAATTCACTCTTTCTATGAAAGCATCTTATAGAGTTGTTAAGAGATTAGATGATACATGTAATATATTCAGAATAGGGTAGCACAGAGTAAATGTACAGGAAATTATGGTTATTATTATTAAATATATATCACTGTTATCTGGAAATATACCAGTACAAAACTCTGAAATGGAAAATAAATTTTTGTGCTTATTAATCCTGTTGTCCACCCCTCCCCCGACAAACTGGGGTTCTGATAAAAAATAGTAACTACTCATTCTCCATTTATTGTAACAATCACAATTTCAATATTCTGCCCTAAGGAAATGGCAACCCGCTTCAGTATTCTTGCTTGGAAAATCCCATGGACAGAGGAGCCTGGCAGGCTAGAGTCCATGGGGTTGTAAGAGTCAGACATGACTTACAGCTAAACCACTACCACAGTACCTTCTTCAGCACAGTCTATTTTTCAGAACTTTTATTCTGCTGTTTGAACAAAAATCCGAATAAAATATTTGTGCTATAAAATATCACATACACACACATATATATAACACACATATAAATATGTGTTATAAAAAACAAAGATCATGGCATCCAGTCCCATCACTTAATGGGAAATAGATGGGGAAACAGTGGAAACAGTGTCAGACTTTATTTTGGGGGGCTCCAAAATCACTGCAGATGGTGACTGCAGCCATGAAATTAAAAGACGCTTACTCCTTGGAAGAAAAGTTATGACCAACCTAGATAGCATATTCAAAAGCAGAGATAGTACTTTGCCAACAAAGGTCCATCTAGTCAAGGCTATGGTTTTTCCAGTGGTCATGTATAGATGTGAGAGTTGGACTGTGAAGAAAGCTGTGCACTGAAAATTGATGCTTTTGAACTGTGGTGTTGGAGAAGACTCTTGAGAGTCTCTTGGACTGCAAGGAGATCCAACCAGTCTATTCTGAAGGAGATCAGCCCTGGGATTTCTTTGGAAGGAATGATGCTAAAGCTGAAACTCCAGTACTTTGGCCACCTCATGCGAAGAGTTGACTCATTGGAAAAGACTTTGATGCTGGGAGGGATTGGGGGCAGGAGGAGAAGGGGACGACCGAGGATGAGATGGCTGGATGGCATCACTGACTCGATAGACATGAGTCTGAGTGAACTCCGGGAGTTGGTGATGGACAGAGAGGCCTGGCGTGCTGAGATTCATGGGGTCGCAAAGAGTTGGATATGACTGAGTGACTGAACTGAACTGATAAAATATTTATGCCATAAATATAAAAAATAATTGACCTTTACATGATAGTAGTTAAGCCTGGCTACTCAGACTTATAGTTTATTCTATAGTTTTATAGAGAAGCAGCAAATTAGCCATCTGCCAGCTAAGGAGCCTTACCATCTTGTAGGCAGTATCTTGGTAATAGATTCTTAATTTCATGCAAAGCTATTCATTAATTTTTGTCATGATCTCAGTGGGTTATAGTTTATTTCTCTGCATCTGAACACATCAACATCATCTAAAATAATTTGTTGATATGCGATTTTATTTGCTAATACTCAAGTGAATTTACCATTTCCAACTCTTATTTGTTTTTCAGAGTTACTTAATTAACTGTGAGCTTCCCTTCTGTTGCATAGTGCATATTTAATAAGTGTCTCATTCTATTAAAGTAACTGTATGTGGGCCTATCCATGGGTTCTTAATGTGTCACTGAGTTGGTTCGGTTTATGTGAAAAATAAGTTAGCTTAGGAGAAGAAAATAGAAATTAAAAAAGGAATTCAATATTTTAAAAGATCAGTTAAATGAGCTTTATTATTAGAACTAATCTAATACTTACTTGTTTTTAAGACAAAATGTTAACATGGATTTACTAAATTGTGAATGAATAGGAAGTCATTTTTGTTATACTTACAGAGTTGAGATCAAAAATTCTTCACCAAGGAAGGCTTTCACAGGTTGACCGTGAGCTCTGAGGTCCACTCTCACCCAGGGCCTGGATCCTGGATTTTCTCATTTAGAACCTCAGTAACATTAGGTCCTCACTCAACTTGATCTCAGGAACAACTCTGAAAAATCAAGCTCATAAATAATTTTTTAACATAATTTACAATGTTGGTTTATTACACTAGAGGCGATTTCAACCCAAAGATTAATCTAGGATACTGCCCCTAGATTAACCCCCTCCAGGTATCAAAGTCCCTGAAAACTAGAATCAACATTTAAAGTTGTGTTTAGAGAATCCACAGTTAGGGTAAAAGGATGTGTACAGTCGCAGAAAAGCTAGAGGAGCAATTTAGTTTTATATGTCCCATCTCTATTTCCTTGGAGTGCTGGGTTGAACAGGATCTTGAGATGTATATTTGATGCCAGTGAAAAGAGAATGCTATGCTTGAATGATAGCACCTTACATCTACCCAAGATGGCGTGAGCTGAGCATGCTATGTATCTGTCACTTTTGACCTAAGCTATTGAAAAAAGGCTTACCATTGTCCTATACCCATAATATAATGCCTCACTCTACTCATTTAGAATGTAGATATCTTCCAGATGTGCTTGTGTTAAGTCGTTTCAGTTGTGTCTGACTCTTTGTGACCTGATGGACTTTAGGCCACCAGGCTATTCTGTACTTGGGATTCTCCAGGCAAGAAAACTGGAGTGGGCTGCCATTTCCTTCTCCAGGGGATCTTCCCAACCCAGGGATCAAACTTGCATCACTATGTCTCCTTCACTGGCAGATGGGTTCTTTTCCATTAGCGCCACCTGAGAAGTCTTCTAGATACATCACCCATTTCCCTTCAGTTCAGTTCAGTCGCTCAGTCATGACCAACTCTGCTACCCCATGGACTGCAGCACACCAGGCCTTCCTGTCCATCACCAGCTCCTGGAGCTTGCTCAAACTCATGTCCATTGAGTCGGTGATGCCATCTAACCATCTCATCCTCTGTCATGCCCTTTTCCTCCACCTTCAATCTTTCCCAACATCAGGGTCTTTTCAAATGAGTTGGCTGTTTGCATCAGGTGGCCAGGGTGTTGGAGCTTCAGCTTCAGCATCAGTCCATCCAATGAATATTCAGGACTGATTTCCTTTAGGATTGACGAGTTGGATCTCCTTGCTGTTCAAAGGGCTCTCAAGAGTCTTCTCCTACATCACAATTCAAAAGCATTAATTCTTTGGTGCTCAGCTTTCTTTATAGTCCAACTCACATCCATACATGATTACTAGAAAAACCATAGCTTTGACTAGATGGACCTTTGTTGCCAAAGTAATGTCTTTGCTTTTTAATATGTTGTCTAGGTTGGCCATAACTTTTCTTCCAAGGAGCAAGCGTCTTTTAATTTCATGGCTGCAGTCACCATCTGCAGTGATTTTGGAGCCCCCCAAAATAAAGTTGAACTATTTCAAATCCTAAAAGATGATGCTGTGAAAGTGCTGCACTCAATATGCCAGCAAATTTGGAATGTTTAGCAGTGGCCACAGGACTGGAAAAGGTCAGTTTTCATTCTAATCCCAAGAAAGACAATGCCAAAGAATGCTCAAACTACTGCACTACTGCACTCATCTCACACACTAGCATCAGTTCAGTTCAGTTGCTCAGTCGTGTCTGTCTCTTTGCGACCCCATGAATCGCAGCATGCCAGGCCTCCCTGTCCATCACCAACTCCCAGAGTTCACCCAGACTCGCGTCCATTGAGTCAGTGATGCCATCCAGCCATCTCATCCTCTGTCGTCCCCTTTTTCTCCTGCCCCTTATCCCTCCCAGCATCAGAGTCTTTTCCAATGAGTCAACTCTTCGCATGAGGTGGCCAAAGTACTGGAGTTTCAGCTTTAGCATCATTCCTTCCAAAGAAATCCCAGGGCTGATCTCCTTCAGAATGGACTGGTTGGATCTCCTTGCAGTCCAAGAGACTCAAGAGTCTTCTCCAACACCACAGTTCAAAAGCATCAATTTTCAGTGCACAGCTTTCTTCACAGTCCAACTCTCACATCCATACATGACTACTGGAAAAACCATAGCCTTGACTAGACAGACCTTAGTCGGCAAAGTAATGTTTCTGCTTTTGAATACACTGTCTAGGTTGCTCATAGCTTTTCTTCCAAGGAGTAAGCGTCTTTTAATTTCATGGCTGCAGTCACCATCTGCAGTGATTTTGGAGCCCAAAAAAGTAAAGTCTGACACTGTTTCCACTGTTTCCCCATCTATTTCCCATGAAGTGATGGGACCGGAAGCCATGATCTTCGTTTTCTGAATGTTGAGCTTTAAGCCAACTTTTTCACTGTCCATAAGCAGCACTTTAAAAATCATATTCTTTAAAGATGAATATGTGCTGTAGACATGTTATTAATTCATGAGGACTGGCTAGCATCAGAAGTGAGTTTTCTCTATCTTCGGGTTTAAGTATACTCCATGCCAACTTATGCTGATGCGTTTTTAGTGCTTCATACTAAAAAGACTTCATAGTTTGTCTCTTAAGTCTCTCAACTTTCCTGGATAAAGATTGAATTTGTTTTCCCAAAGTTTTAGGCTATCTGGGCAAGGAGAGAAGCTCATAGCCTTGGCTTTGAGTTTGACTGAGGATGGGTTGTCTTCAAGACTGACCAAGAGAAGGCAGACAACCTCTTGGGTTGCCTTAATTTAAAGGATCTTTCATATTCTGTAAGGAACACAGAATTCACACCTAAGATATATATTTTTGGGGGGGGGCCATGGGTAAACAGGCATTAAGGGATATGGATTTGAAGACCTGGTGAGTAAGGGCAAATTATTCATTCTAAAAATGTAGTTTCATATTTTTTTTAAGAAACTGATAACTTAAGAGAATAATATCTTTCCTGTATTTCAGTTGGGATTAGTCTAAAGTTGTCATATAATATATACACTAGACTTCAAAAGGCTTTACACATACCGCATGACTCTGAAAATTACTTCAGAGAGTTGTGAATAGACTTTTCTTCAGGGTATTTCAGACTAATCTAAGAAAATCTTTGCCTGAACAGTTCTTTATGGTGTATTTATTTTAGAAAGAATTCTGCTGGTCTCTGGCTATTAATGTTTATTTCATTTGTGAAGCTCTTTAGACTCTTCAGAAGAAATGATTAATAATTAAGTACCAAGGTAAAATGTTATTATTCTATTTTTCATGTGTGTATTTCATTTACTAATAACATTTAAATCATTATTGTAACATATCTACTAATGTCTCTACTTCCAAGGATTTATTTTTATTTTCCCATTGAGTTATTTTTCAATATGACTGTGAGGATGGTCTCAAAATTTCATAACTCCCTGACTTTTGATTCTTCAGAAAACTGTACACTTTTGAGTATCCAAAATGCCCCAAACATCCCCAAGTCCTTTATCTCAGAGGTCAATTTTTTTTTCAATATCTAACTACCTCAGTCCAATCATTCACCTAGGTTTTTTGGCAGGCAGTTCATCTCTTGTTATTGGATTTTCTTGGTTTCATATTTTTGAACTCTAGGAGTGTTTAATTTTCCCATGAATCCTTCTGATTATTGTGTACTAATATTTGATGTCATTGTTCAGAGGCTAAATTGTGTCCGGTTCTTTGCAACCCCATAGACTACCGCATATCAGACTCCTCTGTCCATGGAGATTTCCAGGCAAGAATATTGGAATGGATTGCCATTTCCTTCTCCAGGGAGTCTTCCTGGACTGGAGATCAGACTCATATCTCTTGCATTGGCAGATGAATTCTTTACCACTGAGCCACCAAGGAAGCCTGTTCTAACATTAGTTTCAGTTAACATGTTTTAGTTTCAGCCAGCATGAAATCCAGCCCAAACTAGTCTAACAAATGTAAGGGATATATTTACTTATATCATTAAATCTCCAGGAGTAAGGCATGCTTCAGAGCTGGTGGTCTGATGAGGAGGACTGTGTTCTTGCTGTCTTTCCCTACTACAACCTCTAAATCAATTTCATACCAAATTTTTCTGGGGCCACAGGATGCAGGTCAGTAAGAGCTGAAAATACAGAGTTTCATTTTCAACTCTAGGAAGAAGAAGGTTGACTTTTATAGCTTTCTCTTAAAAGGCAAGGCACTTCTTTCTTAAAAGCCTACTTAAAAAAAAAAAAAAAGAAACAACTCTCCTCACTTCTCACTGGTGTAAACTGATGCAGGCACTTCCACCAATAACCTCCAGCAGAGAAGATGAAATAAATGTAATCGACCCATATGAATCAATGAGTCTTGCTTCCTTCCCCAGGCCATGCCTCAGATAGAAAATGAATATTGAGTAGTAAATTATTCCATAGCATGCTGCTGTGTTCTGGGCTTTTTCACTGGTTTCCACTTACTAAGTTATAGTTTTAATACATCACAGCTTTCCCTCTTCCAGATCACAATCATGAGGGAGCAAAAAGGGTACACTTACTTTGAATATGGCTGTTGAACTCTAAAATAGTATTTTAGGTTTGATCTCTCTGTTGAGTTCTGATCTAAAGCCACCAATGTCTACTTTAATGGAGTCATTATCTCCTTTTAGATATCTAATGGGTAACTCAAACTTAACATGATCAAGAGAGGACTCTTGGTTCCTCCTCAACCCTACACTTTTCCTTCCTCAGGCATCTCCATAAATAGAAAGAAATATTCTTATTTATAGAACCTCATTTATTCAGTTGATCAAACCCAAAATCAAATTAGAATCATATCAGCTTTTTTCTTTTCCTTCCAAAGTGAAAATTGCTCAGTCATGTCTGACTCTTTGGGACCCCATGGGCTATATGGTTCATGGAATTCTCCTGCCAGAATTCTGGAATCAGTAACCTTTCCCTTCTCCAGGAGCTCTTCCCAAACCAGGGATTGAACCCAGGTCTCCTACACTGCAGGTGGATTCTTTACCAGCTGAGCCACAAGGGAAGCCGTTTCCTTCCAAACACGCATACAATTTGTCAGCAAGCTCTATTGGCATGTAGGCAAAAAACATACCTTGAAACTGTCTGCTTCTCTTTTCTTCACAGCTACTATCCCAGTCTAAAATCCCATCATTATTCACCTAACTTGCCTCTTAACTGTTTTTCACTTTTGCACCTGTGCAATTGATTGAACAAACGATGTCTTGGTGAGCTTTGAAAACTGTTTATAAAATCCTATCAGGTGGCTTGGATGATAAAGAGTCTGCTTCAGTGTAGCAGACCCAGGTTTGATCCCTGGGTCAGGAAGATCCCCTGGAGAAGGAAATGCCAACCCATTCCAGTATTCTTGCCTGGAGAATCCCATGTACAGAGGACCCTGGTGGGCTACAGTCCATGGGGTCACAGAGTCAGACACGACTGAGCAACTCTAGATTTTAATTGTTACCTTTTATATGTGTTTTTCAATTTATAAAAATGTTTTAACATAAAGCTTTAATTTTAAAATGGTCGAATATATCAGTCTTTTCCTTCAAAGTTTGTCATCTCTGTCCTTTTAATAAATTCAAACTTCAGCATCTTAGTATATTTTGCCATATTTTCTGCTGAACATTTTAATGTTTTCCCTTTTAAATTTAAGTGTTTAAACCTTCTGGGATGGATTTTTGTGTATCATGTGAGGTACTACATGTCAATTTTCTTTCTTCCCATGTGATTAGATAATTGTCCTGAAAACACTATTGAATATTTCCTCATTGCCTCTCTGATCTGAAATGAAAATTTTGTTTATATATCAAATTTCCACAAATGCATAGACTAGTAGGAGGGGGCTCTCTTTTTAGTTTCTCAGCCAAATTCTCTGTTTCAGTGCTAATATCACTTTTGAATCTTAATTAATGGATTTTATATCTTTTTACTGCAGTTTTGCATAGCTGGTCCTGTGATGATTATTGGAGAATAGGTTTGAAGTTAAGCTTTGCTTTTTTTTGCCTTTTGTTTTTTTTGCTTTTTAGAATTCTTTAAAAGTCTTCACTAACCTTGAAAATAAGTATTTTTTTAAGGCCTTATTAAAAATATTACTCAAATATTCTTTAAGGGAGGAATTAGAGTATTAATTTAAGAAAACCAGGTCTACAACTTAATAAGGGTGAAATGATTTAATATTTAGTTGAATTGCTCCACAAATAGTGGGATAAATAGAAAATTTACTTTTAAAAATTGAATAACTGTGATCTTCAATGCATTTTGTAAGATTTTATTACAGAGTTAATTTAGGTCAGTTGACTTTTAATGATTAGTCCTCAAGTTGTAAATAGCTTTGGTTATAAAATGAAGTAGGTCAATACTTTATTTAATTTGATCACTCTAATCAGTGTTTTGAAAATATGAGTAGATAGGGCCTGAAAGGGCATAGTATCTATCAAATATGAGCCAGTTTTTCAGAACTGAAGATTTGTAAAAAATCCCTTTCCACATTTCCAATTGAGACCTGTGCTTTCCTATCTTTGAACACTGACATAGGTGGCTGACCATGAGGGAGATGAATTCTATCTCATTGGGGGCCAAAGGCTTCCAATCCAATATTTTATATTTAAATTTGTAGGGAACATAAAGAACTTGTTGGGTTATATGTGATAAATTCCTAGGAATCTTCTCTCACATTCTGCTCCACCTTAGTACTCTCCAGTCAAACAAGATTTTATCTTGTTTTAACTTTATTTGTTTGCATTTTCTTGGTTTAACTCTGTGTTAATCTTGATCCAGTCAAGAACTGAAGTGTATGACCAACAAATTCCTGGAGTAGTCTCTCTCAGAAAGTGAAGATAAAGTCCCAGAGGAGTTTGAGATGGCTATAAATCCTGAATATTCATTGGAGGGACTGATGCTGAAGCTCCAATACTTTGGCCACCCGATGTGAAGAGCCGACTCATTAGAAAAGACCCTAATGTTGGAAAAGATTGAAGGCAGGAGGAGAAGAGGGCAACAGAGGACTAGGTGGTTGGGTGGAACCACTGACTCAATGAAAGTGAGTTTGAATGAGCTCTGGGAGATAGTGAAGGACAGGAAGCCTGCTGCGCTGCAGTCCATGGGGTTACAAAGAGTCATACAGGACTGAGCGACTGAACAGCAACAGCAACATAAATTCTGGAGAGGGCCAAGAGGACTTTTTGTCATCTCAACCTCCTGGATTTGGCAGGTTCAAAGATTCATGCTACTGTCTATCTATCTATCTATTTATACAGTAGGAAAGGTCTTGAGAGAGAAATTTCATCTGTAAACAGACCTAAAAAGATTAGAAAATCCCAATTTTGATGGTGCCACATCATACCTTGTAAAAGATGCAGGTAGAATAAATTTCTGGTGTCTAAATAACTAGATTAAGACTCTGGGACTTCCTTGGTGGTCCAGTGGTAAAGAATCTGCCTGGCAATGCAGGGGACATGAGTTCGATCCCTGGTCCAGGAAGATTCCACATACCTGAGGATAACGAAGCCCATGTGCCACAATTACTGGGCCCAAGAGCCTAGAGCCTGTTCTCTGCAACAAGGAAAACCACTGCAGTGAGAGCCTGGCCCCACAATTAGGGAGTAGTCCTATTCACCGCAACTAGAGAAAGACAGAGATGAAGACTAAGCACAGCTGAAAAAAAGGCTCTGGACAGGGGATGACAGTGTCTGCTTCAAACAAAGGCAAAAGCTCCTTTTCAAAGAAGCAGAGCTACTCTGACGTAGAAGCAACTCACGGTGCTGAAAATTCTTCCTAGATACTGATTCAATGGCCATTTGACCTAGCTCTGAATAAAGATGTCCCAGAAGGCAATGGCACCCCACTCCAGTACTCTTGCCTGGAAAATCCCATGGATGGAGGAGCCTGGTAGGCTGCAGTCCATGGGGTCGCTAAGTCGGACATGACTGAGTGACTTCACTTTCACCTTTTGCTTTCATGCATTGGAGCAGGAAATGGCAACCCACTCCAGTGTTCTTGCCTGGAGAATCCCAGGGACGGGGGAGCCTGGTGGGCTACTGTCTATAGGGTCGCACAGAGTCGGACACGACTGAAGTGACTTAGCAATAGCAATAACAATGTACTTGGAAGAGATTCATCAAAGTGGCTCAGACAGTAAAGAATTTCCTGGTAATGCAGGAAACCCAGTTCCTGGGTCAGGAAGATCCCCTGGAGAAGAGAATGGCAACACACTCCCGTATGCTTGCCTAAAGAATCCCATGAACAGAGGAACCTGGTGGGCTATAGTCCATGGGGTCACAACATCAGAAACAACTGAGCGACTACACTCTTACTTTCAATGTACTTGGAAGAGAAATTTGTGAGGCCATGTTTCAGGTGAAAAATGCCAACATTAATATTAGAATAGTCAATATTTACTGAGAAATTACAATGAGTACACTCTCTTTACATGTTATAATTCTTAATTCTCTTAGTAACTCGTGAAGCAGATATAACAGTTCCCTTTTTTTAATGATGAAGAATCATAGGCTTAGAGAGTTTAAATGACTTTGCAAAAATTAGTTAAGTGGCAAAATCAAGACTCATATTCCAATCTCTGGCGGTAAGACTTGACAACTACTTCCACAGTTTTTTATTATAATTTTGACCTCAGTGGAAAGAAAGTCTTCTCCAAGTTCACTGAAGGAGGGTCAGAGTATTTTAAGCACTGTGGTCACAAATAGGACTATCAGGTGGAGTGTTATGATATCCTGCCTGGCATTTTGTAAACTGTCAAAAATTTTTATTTCTTATGATACAGGAAACTAGAATGTAAGGGATGAGAGTGTGGGATTCTAAACTCTGGGTTTGTAAGCTGTGTGACTATCAGAAAGTTTCACTTCTCTTACTTGCAAAATAGGGACAGTAACACTCCCTGCTTTGTAGGGCTGTGGTGATCACCCGGTAAGTTGGCGCTGGTGTTAGCACTCTGCCTGGCACACACACATGCAAATGCTCAAGAAGTGGTAACTATGTTGTTGAATGTCTTCCTGTTGTTGCTTTTAATATTATAGCCACAAACTCAGTGTCAGTGCCTTTAGGATCATTGACTGTAGCAGAAGCTACAGTCAATAAATCTGACTAAGAGCCACAGGTGAAGTCCTCTGAAGTGGGTAAGCCAGAGCTCACACAGCCACCAAGCAGTGGAACTGAAACAGACCAGCAGCAAGTCTAAAAGTGCCCAGGAGGTATGAGCTTCCTGGCATCCTGCCAGAGGAAGGAGGAGCCCGGAGGGTTTATGCATTATCCTGCTGGATGGGAAGTCAGAATCCATACCATTGCCATGGCCATTGAGTGTGTTAACAATGTCCTTGGTGGTCGTCCTCTTCTAAGCTCCTGTACCTTTGGGAAGTAAAAACTTCATACCAGACTCCTTGTTAATTGTATGCTTCTGTCTGCCCAGTTTTCTCCTTCCAGCTCAGAAAGCAATCACCTAATAATATCACATAAAGGAGAAAAAAACCTTTCCGTAATTTACAAAATTGAGGGTAATTCTGTTATTCAATTAAGATAATACTGTTTCTGAGCTTAACCTCCTGTCCCAAACTGAAACCCTAATTAGGCTGTAGACAAGCAGAAAAATGAGAGAGTTGTGTGCTCATGATTTCTCTCTTCTTATATTAGGAAATAATATTCTCCCAGAGTTTTCTGGCAGATCTCTCCATTTGAGTCACAGAATAGTTTCAATGTGTTTCAATTGTTTGCAAGAATGTAAAATACCATCACCATAATTACCTCTCCATCTTTATAAGTATTGCAATGACTATAATAAGAATGCAATCCTAGTAAAACTTATATTGCCCTTTGAGAAGCCTTCATTTCATGTGTAATGCACTTTACACTCCTTCATGGGTAGAATTTGTATTAACAGAAATATTCCATATAATGAATTTCATTATTAGCTAAGGAATGATTTGTTTTACAAGGTTAATTATCTTTGTCTTCTAAAAATATTTACTAGTTAATAAAAATATTTAAATTCTTTTTGTTTAAAAATCAAGGCACAATATACTACTTTGTAACAAAGTTTCTGTGCATTGTACATATACAGAGTTCTGGTTATAAGCTAGAGGACAAAATTTCTTTGAATGTTAGAGCTTTTTGATTCTATTTTAGTACTATAATTTTTCTTGGCAATGAAAAATGTACTTCTATTGAATTCAAAATTGCAATAAATGTGCTCTGTGCAGATAATGTAATACCTATAAATTCCCAAGCCCTACAATTGTAGATTGCATATCTCAAAGGATTAAGGATCTGAATTCTGTTTTAAAAATAATGAGCTGAAGACTGATTGCAAATGGATTATTGTTAACACAGGCAACTAAGCTTTTCCACTATTTTGTCTAGATTCTGAGCATGAAGCAAACAAAAGCCAAGGCAGTATGTTGGATTTAGCAGGGTTAGATCTTTAAAACACAAACTAAAATCATAACTAATACTCTTCTCCTAGGGATTGAGAAGAGAGTGTCTGTAGGTACGAGCCAGGAGTACCTGAGATATATGATCCCACACTGAGCAGTGCTTGGGTATGAATGAAAAGCTGAAGCAGAGCTAGGGAGCCCTGACAAAGAACCACACATTCTGTATTCCATCTCACCTCCCCTGCCAAATCACACAGCTACATCGAGGAGGAGCTATATTGAAAAATGAAAACTAATAAAGTAAGCAAACAGAATCAACCTCCTACCATTTTTCCATGTTTAATACTTTCATAAGCAATGTTAAATTATTTGAACTGAATATTTTCTTGTAATCGAATTTTTTCTACCAAAGTAGTATTTTATTTTATGGTCAAAATCATAATATATTAGGGCTGAAAGGTTATTTAGAAATCATTTATATTTTATTAAAGATGTAATTCAGAAGACCCGGGTTTGATCCCTGGGTTGGTAAGATCCCCTGGAGAAGGGAATGACTACCACTTCAGTATTTCTGCCTGAAGAATTCCATGGACAAAAGAGCCTAGTGGGCTACAATCCATGGGGTCACAAAGAGTCAGACATGGCTGAGTGACTAATACTTTCACTTTTCATAAGACAGGAGGGAATTGGAGCTTAGAGAAGATATGTGCCCAGGCAAAGGCCAGAGGCAAGGGCAAGCCCTCCATCCCAGCCCACCCCCCCCCCCCCG
>SJYQ01000935.1:80219-140023 GCA_006410935.1 Redunca redunca | reverse complement strand
CACCCTGGACTTGGGTGCAGCTGCTCTCAAGTTACTGGGTGCCTGCACAGCAGTATTCTGAATTTTCCTTAAAAAGAAGAACTATCTTCAGGGGGGCCTGAAGATAGTTTTAAAAAATCAGCTGAAACTTAGAGCAGGGGGAACACCTGAAGTGTTAAAAATAAAATTTGTGAAGACCTCTGAGGGACTACTGCTTTCTTTTAGGTTTTTTCCTGATTCATCTCCCAGGTTCTAGTCTGGAAACATCCCATTGAGAAGGATCAAACATACATAAAAGGAAATACTTTGCTGAATGTGAATTTCCTGTCCTAAGATCTGGGTTCAGTCACACAGTGGTGGCCTGACTCAGTTTATGGGGCTTCCAGTCCTAGCTTCGTTTTCTCCCCTGACCATGACTGAGTTTTAAAATAACAGACTACTTAGTGTTTAGCCAAGGATAGTGTGAGTAGTTACAACCCAGAGTTGGAGGAGGGTATTATTTTATTTATTTTGCGGGGTCTGACTTACCACACATTTCCTTATGGACTCTCTCACTTTCCTCCCTGTGTATAATTGCCTAAGTCGGTAAGAGGAGGATTCGGTCTGTCTCATTTTCAACTGACACATCAGCATAGTAGGTGTCAGATATAAAATGACTTAGGCAAATTCTCACACACAGAACTTGTGAGGAAAATATTTGAGAACTGATTCCATATTTTTTGACCTCTTTGCCAACTTGAAGTGTAAAAGGGTTGAGCGCAGGAAGAAGGAGCGGCATCTATGAGAAGTTCTTAGAGAAAGTTGTTATACTATGAGTCTCTTCATCCCCCGCCCCCCAACTACAGAGGGAGCCACTGACCTCCAAATACACTCTTAGGGAGGGGACTGCTCAGAGAATTTGGTTTGGTGCCTGAATCGAGCTGAGAAAGTTTAAGCAGAATGGAGGTGACTGCATTGATTAGTTCTGTATGCATGAGATTATTAAGGCTATAGAAGGGCTTTCTGTGGCTGATCTCAGCCGTGTTGAAGAGAGGAGGATGAAGAGCTAAAGGGAGCTGGTCTGGAGCAGCTTAAAGTTCTGCCCTAAACCCTCTTGCACTGTTGGTAGGAATGCAAATTGATACAGCCACTATGGAGAACAGTATGGAGATTCTTAAAAACAAAAACAAACAAACAAACAAACAAACAAAAAACTAGGAATAAAATACCATGTGACCCAGTAATCCTGCTACTGGGCATATACTCTCAGGAAACCATAACTGAAATAGACACATGTACTCCAGTGTTCATTGCAGCACTATGTACAATAGCTAGGACATGGAAGCAACATAGATGTCCATCAACAGATGAATCAATAAAGAAGCTGGTACGTATACACAGTGGCATATTACTCAGTCACGAAAAGGAACTCATTTGAGTCAGTTCTAATGAGGTGGATGAACCTAGAGCCTATTATACAAAGTGAAGTAAATCAGAAAGAAAGATGAATATCATATATCAACACATATATTTGGATTCTAGAAAGATAGTACTGATTAAACTATGTACAGGAAGCGAAGGAGATGCAGACATAGAGAACAAACTTTTGGACACAGTGTAGGGCAGAGAAGGTGGGATGATTTGAGAGAATAGCATTGAAACATGTACATTACCATAGATAGAGGAGAGAGCCGGTGGGAATTTGCTGTGTGATGCAGGAAACCCAAGTGAGTGCTCTGTGACAGTCTAGGGTGGGGGAGATGGGGAGGGAGGTAGGAGGGAGGTTTTAGAAGGAGGGGACATAGATATACCTTTGGCTGATCCTTATTGATGTATGGCAGAAGTCATTACGATATTATATTATAAAGTAATTATCCTCCAATTAAAAATAAATGTTTTTGAAAAAGTCCTGCCCTAGAGAAATTCCTATCTCTATTTGATTGGACCACCAGAGGACCAGGAACCAGGGGTGGAGAGGTCCCTAGAGGAGTAGATTCTATCTCCCATCAGGAGAGTGACCTCTGATGAACTCAAGAAAGTATCAGGTAAGGAACAAGCCTGTCTGAAACTTCCATCAAGCTCAGAGTGTTTCTGCCCCTCTTCCTCCTCACTTCCCAAACCCAAGGTGCTAAACCACTGTTAGCAACGCTGGCAGAAGCAGAGCTAGAGAGAGGAAGCCACTCTTAAAAAACAGCTCTTCCTAATGAACAGCTTCTTGCCTTTGTGGCTTGTAGCTGAAAGTGAGGGAGGAGAATAAGTTTAGAACAAATAAATATGGAAGTGATGACTGATATACTGGGCTAGATATTTCTCAGGCGCAAACTGAGACGGTGTTTTGTGACTCTAAGTGATGATAGAAAGTTTTGTTAGTTTGGGAGTGAGAAGTCAAGAAACTGCCAGATGTTTTATTCAAGAACAGGAGAAGACTACTTTCACTGAACGCATTTGAAAACCAGTGGGAAACAAAAAATAAAGTGGTGCGTTGATTCCCGAGTCATATGTATTCTAGATACACGTATGAAGTGCTCTTTTCTGGTCTCTAAGTTGCAGCACCCCCCCAGCCAGAGCTAGAGTCTCATCATTTGAATCACCTATGTGTCTGAAACCAATTCAGTCCTTAGAAGACAATAAAGCCATTTTATTCTGCTCATTCTGGGTTTCAGTATCAAGTTGTTCTTGTTACAATTTGATCCCAAATTTTGAGACCCCTTGTTTTGATTCTGTGCTTTGTTTTTGAATCTCACTTTATTTTGTTGAAATTCATATATTAATTTACAGTCATACCTCATGTTTTCGCCCTTCACAAATACTGTGATTTTTTTACAATTGAAAGTTTGTGGCAACCCTGCATTAAGGAAGCATATCAGAACCACTCTTCAACCAGCATTTGTTCACTTCGTGTCTCCATGTCACACTTGGTAATTTTTACAGCATTTCAAATGTTTTCATTGTTTTTATAATGATTTGTGATCAGTGATCATTGGTGCTACTATTATGACTTGCTAATGGTTAGCATGTTTTAGCAAAAAAGTATTTTTTAATTAAGGTATGCACATTGATTTTTTACCCATAACGCTATTGCACACTCCATAGACAGTATAGTGTAAGCCTAACTTTTATATGCACTGGGAAGCCAAAAAAATCATGTGACTCACTTTTCTGTGAGTCACATTTGCCTTATTGTGGTGGTCAAAAACCAAACCAAACCAAATATTCTGAGGTGTCTGTGTAGGATTTCACTGTGTGTGTTTACACAGTCGACCCTTGAATAATACTATATACACCCACAAGTATACCTTTTGTTTGTTTTGGTCCCTGATGTTCTCAATAATCTTGTGCTTTATCTGGATGGTTTGTTCTTTTAAAGAGTAAAGCGTGAACAACCCAATGGTTCCCATAGGGTAGTAATGGGTTTTGCATGCGATAAGAATCTGGTGGCAGTGACAGAATTTTCTTGGAGGATCACCAGCTCTCGGGGTCTGTTGGATTTTCCTCGGGTTGCCATTTCCTTAGAGCACAGTAGTTGTCAAACTATAGTTGTGTCAGAATACTTTGAGGGTCTGTTAAATCGGAAGGCTGAGCTTCACCTCTTTCACCCCCTCTGCCCCCACGGCCTGCCACACTCCCCCCAAGGTCTGTGATTCAGTAGACCCATAGAGATGTCTGGGAGAATTTGCATTTCTATCAAGTTCCCAGTTGATGAAGATGCTGTTGATCTGGGGACCACACTTTGAAAGTCATTGCCTTGGTGCAGTTTCTCAAACTCAGCACTGTGGACATTTTATGCCACATAATTCTTTGTTGTATGGGGCCAGCCTGTGAATTTTTAAGATGCTTAGCAGCATCCCTGCCCTTGACCACTGAGATGGCAGTACCAAATACTTCTCCAGACATTGCCAAAAGTCCCTGAAGGGGCACACCACCATGGACTGAGAGCCACTGGCTCCCTTATGTTCTTCTGTCCCCTGCTTGGAAAAGAAAAGCCCACTTATAAGCAATCTGGGAGATGAGGGCCTTGAGGTCTTGGCATTCTGAGGTCAGAACATTCTGTTTAATTCCCCCCTTTTTTTGTTTTTGCCTTTCATCAGTACTACTGCACTCTCCATTTTCAACTGTAAGTCTCTCCAAAGAGAAATCTCAAGAGGTTTCCACGGGTCAGACTCTTGGTGAGGGATCCTGTGGTCTAACTGAACCTCACACAAACTTTCAACTTATCCTCCAGCTTGCAGTTTCATTCTCAAGTTCAGCTTTCTGAAATCTCTAGCATCTCTAGAATTTGAGTCTTTCTCAGGTTCAGCAGAACTAAGCGACTTTCTTCCCTGCAAGCTCACTGTTCCATTTTCTCCGATCTGCTAAATCAATTATGATTCATCCATCTGCTTTCCTGGTCCGAAGTTTTGTGGACATCTTTCATCTGCTGTTATCTGTTCTCCTATTCTCTTTGTTTTCATAGATTCATGCCCTTTTATGCACTTATTTTCATTTTGCAGTATTACAAAGAATCACAGTAAACATGTGTGTTTAATTCATTCTGTTTAACCAGAATTCCCAGCTACTTTTTTGATATTAGGTTTTCGTGAGAGGGAGGGTGGAAAGGGTATAAAAATACGTGAGTTAGGGAAGTATTATTAGTGATTTTGATTAAAGATGAAGAAAAAAATTAAGGGTACAAAATACATTCTTTTCACATTTTTTGACCTAAAGCCTTATTGTTATACCTTGTTATCATACGTTCAATAAAAATAGCATCTGAAGTAGAAAATATCAGCCTTTCGAGATTCTGAAATGCTAGAAACCAAAAAGAAACCAAAAAGATATCTTTGAGCAAGACAATATTTAATGAAACCTTTTATAAATTTCAAATATATGCCTATGTTAGGTTATAATTCCTCATTTAAGAATATAAAGATTGCAGGTCTTAATTTTACCCATAAAATCAAAACCATATATTCTTACAGTAGACTTGTTCTCTACTTGGAAAATAACACTGGCAGTAACCCAAGTAGCTTAAAAGTGAGTTTGAAACCCCCTGAAGAATTTAGAGATTTTAAAAATTTATTGTTTTTACTACTATTCTAGTCAGTGGAACCACTTGGCTGCTTCCCCCCAGATATTAACAATCTGAAATCTGAACACAAGCTGAACATGTTAGGTAGGTATTAGTCATACTTGCTCATGTGTAACTCCTCCTCTTGTTGAGAAAGCCCAGCTCATGACTTTTGTGGATCAGGTGGGATTTAGCCATAGGTAACCAAAGAGGATATTGAATTTAAATTCAATAATTAACAAAATGACAAGTGGAAATTCTTTATATATACGTACCTAGCTCTGGGAAAATTACTGGATCCTCCAGGAGTAAGTCTCTCAGGAAGGGAATCATAAAAACATCAGGGCTGAAATAGACTAAATGTCTCATGAATAAAACTTGGACCTGGTATTTAACTTCTTCTGAGCTTTCTGCAGGTATAGCTATAAGTGACAAAATGCCCTCCAGCTAATTCTAGGAATGGTCAATGCTTTTTGAATACTTGCACTTTAGAAAAATTTGGTTAGCACACAGTCATTAGATAAGAACGGATACTTCCAGGGAATTATGACTTATTTGAATCCCAATATATGGACAGACCAGAGAGCTCTGTTAAAATTATATAGTATATTATTGGGAATCGGGAATTACCTGGCAGTCTGGTGGTTAGGTCTCTGTGCTTTCACTACCAGTTTCCTTCCCTGGTAGGGAAACTAAGACCCCACCAGCTGCTTGACACAGCCAGAAAACCATAATAAATAAATAAATAATGCATATGGTGTATCACGCTTTCAAGCTAACAAGCATTGAGAAATAATGTGGCGTTCTTGTCTTTGGTTTTCACAGCATCTGTTGACTTACAATACATGTTGTATAACTTAAATGTACTAGGATGGAAAGTCAAGTATGTCAGAAATACATATGGAGCATTTATACATTCTCTCTCTATAGACCTATATAAATAAATACAAACAAGTATAATTATATACATATCAGAAAGAAGTCCAATGCACATATAGTTTAGAATGTCAATGAAAACTTGGAATGGAGAAGACAACTACGGGGATAATTGTCATAAGAGCCACTAATACATGGTATATTCACTGGATTGGACATTTGATGATCCATTATGTGACCTCAGATACAAGTCATCTGGTTTCTCTGAAATTTCATTTTTTTTTCATCTGTAAAATGAAGATAATATAAAATACTTGTCTTTCATGGATCTCAAGAGGTTTGTAAGGTTCTATTGAGACAGTAGGTGTGAAATCATTATATAAACTATACACATTGTATGAATGTACATTCTTGGCAAGAACAGAATCACAGAGAAAAGCAGAACTGCTAGTATTCATAAGCGGTAGTTTGGCTTCTTCATCTGCCTAAGTCATTCAGGAAATAAACATATCTGTATATTCCTTTTATTTGTTTTGATATTTCAAATTTCTCCAAACATGTAACAAGTATATCTATTAAAACTGAGCATAGTATTTCTTTTAGTATGAAATAGTATCAAAAATAATTTTAAATTATTAAAAAGAAATAATAATCCATCAGGTGAATAGGATTTTTCTAATACATATATTACTTTCATAAAGATGAATTTCCAAAGCAGGATCCCTTGATAGACTTCAGGAAATTCTGTGGCTTTCCACACATATGTGAAAATGTGTATGTGTGTGTGTGTGTGTGTGTGCGCGCGCGCACGCACATATGCGTGCGTGTGCTGAGAGGTGATTTCCTGGGAAGAAGAGCCATATTGTTCATCACATTCTGAACGAGATGAAAAAAAGGGAGGAAGAAAGAAGAAAATACAAGAAAAAGAGAAAGAGAAGAGAAAGGGAATAGAAAATGTGAGCACATTGTTGGGAAGAGTGCTATTGGTTTTTTGTGGTCATCTAGGACTGAGAAAATGTCTTTTATTTAAAATGAATGAAAATTTAAAAATAATAATATCTTATATTTATGGAGGGCTTAATATATCCAGGTACTGTGATAAAAGCTTTGGTTCATGCTACTATTACACCTTGCAACAATCCCATGAGATATGCAAAAATCCACAGTCACTTTAGGAAATGCTTGAACTCAAGTGTCTGCTATGTTAGGGTATGTATATTGGAGCTAGATTTTGGAATTCATAATTTTTGAGTTTTTAGAAAGATATATTGATGCCTTTACCATCCATTAAACAAAGAGTACAAATTAGACATGAAGAGTGTAAATAAAAGTTCCAAAGAGCCTCAGATTAGTTCATTCCATACAGGTTGAATTTTGATACCAATTGAACCCTGAAAAAGCATTTGTTTTTCATAGCTTTAAAATTTTTGGAATTGCAGATGAGGGATTGTAATCTGTATTATTATCATCTTTATTTAATAAATGAGAAAATGGTTTCAGGGAGTTAATTGCCCTGGTTTGCACAGCCATCAGGTGACATAGCCTAGGATCTCTGACTCCTGGTCTATAATCATTTAAGAATTCAACGCAAGTGGACTAATGAGAAATCAGAAGAGACACGATTTGGTTCTACCTCACAGCTGGTATCTGCCTTACTGTTCTTACTGTTTCTATGGGTTGTCATTTTCCCTAGCAGCGGCAAGCAACGAGATGGCAAGGGAGTGGGAGAAAAGGAGAGAGTGGCAGAGTCCAACCTCTTCCTAGAATCTTAAACTGTTGATAGGAAAGCCACCGCTTTAGATGAATTGGTGGCCAGGCCAATTTCTGAGAGGAAGAATCTTCCCAAAAAGAACTGGAACTTACTGAACATTCATACAAGTATTTCTTAAAGACCTTCTATGTGCTAGATATTACTGTAGGCACTGGTGAGGCAATAAAGTACATACAGGTCTCTAATATAGCAATATATAAGTAATCAAAAAACACTTTAATAACATAGAATTCAAACAAAAGTCCAGATTGTAAGGCAGTGTCTCAGCTGATAGTCCCATAGATATGTACACAGATCACAATCCAAAGAGACAGGCTTTCACAGGAAATCAGGAGAATGAGAAATACCTTAAGCAACTGTGTTCATTTCTCTGTAGGATAAGGCAACCAAGGTGTTGATTCATTATGCGCAAAAACATTTGGGAAAGAGGAATAAGTAAGAAAGAAAACTTCTCCTTTGGTCAAGAAGAGTGAAAAAGGCAAAGTGAGGGTCACTGTCAGGCACTCATCAGGGAGATTCAGCTGAGTCATCAGCAAGGCAAGGCTGGGGGGAGTGGAGTGGGCCAGGCAAGGGTAGATGTGGAAGAGAGTCACAGCAGGCTGGCCCTGAGCTGGGGGACAAGGGACAGAGGCTGGGCCAGCCTGGTGAACCACAGCACCGGGAACCAGCAGCAGCATGAGGGGAAATGTTTGCCCTACCTGCCTTCCCCCGCNGCCCTCCCCCCCCCAGTGAGGGTCATTTTCTGTCCAAGGACAGGTGAGGACAACACAGCTGGAGTGGAAGGCTGGGGGTCAGGCACTTTCTCATGGACTATCACAACAGTAAAAGCAGGGGGATCGGGGTCACGATATAAGACGCTGTGAGCCTGCAACTGCATGCTGTTCCTAAGTCACTTCAGTCGTGTCTGACTCTGTGCGACCCCAGAGATGGCCGCCCACCAGGCTCCCCCGTCCCTGGGATTCTCCAGGCAAGAACACTGGAGTGGGGTGCCATTGGGTCAACTGGAAAGTGTTCATTCGAAGTACATTATGGGATGAATGATTTTGTGAACAAGCTGGAAATCTAAGGACCATGCATGATATCATTTCTATATTCAAATGAATTTTGTTTTCCGAGCAACCAATGTATAAACAGAAATGATAAAGAATTGTGGGCTTGAGATACTTGGATTACCATTTGTCAATCACAGAGGCTGTCGCTAAGACCCACTAGGTGGCAGTGTGGTCGTGATTTGCTGGTAAATAGAAAACGGAGTAACTATAGTCGAAACTCAAGCTACTAGCTCTTTCTGACATTTAGAAGTTTGCAATAGAGAATGTTCCTGGAATAATAGATGGAAAGTCAAACAATGACTATCTTGTCATTGTCAATGTCAACAGCCATTGACATATGAAATAAAACTGTTTTACAAGTAGTTAACAATGGAGCATTTTATAAAAGTCAAAACAGCGAAGAATGTTGCCCGCTATGTTCTCTAGTGATTCTTCTGATAGACGAATGTTAGACATATCTAAAATACAGACAGGTGAGAGAATAGCATGATGGGTATCTCTTTGCCAGCTCTTACAAAAGCCAGGCTGCCTAGCTGTGCATAGCAGGCTCCAAGAATTCTCTGTCACCAGGTCATACTTCCTCTTTAAATCCTCTTTCCCTGTTTCCTTTTGAGATGCTATTGGAGACAAATCCTGGACAACTCACTTCATCTGACTATCTTACTTCATTCTCTCCATTTGTTTGTCTCCAAAAGTATGTACAAAGACACACTAACATTTTGCACAGTAAAATTTCCC
This sequence comes from Redunca redunca, assembly GCA_006410935.1. Classification (NCBI taxonomy): domain Eukaryota; kingdom Metazoa; phylum Chordata; class Mammalia; order Artiodactyla; family Bovidae; genus Redunca; species Redunca redunca. Next base: position 130,581 of record SJYQ01000935.1, on the reverse strand, counting down.
TGTTCCTTTCCTCTTCCGGGACCATCAGTTACTAGCTAGCTGTGTGACCTTGGACAAGTTGCTTAATCCCTCTGTACCTCATTTTCTTTATCTGTAAACTAGGATAATAGTACTAAACCTCACAGGGCTACTGCAGGGCTCACATGAGTTACTAGAAGAGTGCTTAAACTAGTGAGTCACACGGTGAACACCACATAATAGCCTGCTCCCCAACTGTTATCAAACCAAACTTGGGCCTGCTTGCCTGATGTACAGTACAGTAAGGACAATCTACCGGCACCAAGTTGTGTTGAAGGAAAATACAGTGTACGCTGCATGGCTAAGCAAGGATGATGGACAGCTCCTTTTTCCCAACACCTGAACTCACTGATAGTTTTCAGGGAAGGGTTTTTAAAGGCAGGATGGGGGAGTTCTGCCTCAGAGGCTATAGATAATACACTGAGCCATATCCTTTCATTGTTTTGCAGATACTGAAACCTCCACCAGGTGGAAGAAGTTAACTGCATGCTTACCACTAGCACATAGGCCCCAGCCTGGTTGGAACCAGAAGGTTGATGATATTGACTCCAGAAATATCACCTTGTTACCTCACCACCAGCCAATCAGAAGAATGTCCGCTAGCTGATCACAAGCCTTGCAGGGTTCTGCTCAGTTTCGCAACCAAAATGTAAGGGAAAAAGAAAAAAAAACTGCATTCTTGTTCTATTTTAATAGTGTCTTTTAAGTGCTAGCTAAGCAGCGTGTACTCAATAAATACTTAAGTCAATGAATGAGTAAATGAATGGCTGAAATATGATAGTGTACATGAGATACACAGGGAAGACTTAATAAGTTATGTCTGGCGTTTAACATTCAGAACCTTTTAATGAATATATTACTCTTGCATGATTAAAAGTTAGAACATTTTAAGTATAAGGAAGGCTTCAATTTTTTTTTTATTTTAGACAGATCAAATGTTTTAAACATTAGGATAATAACTAAGAAAAATTAGTTGACTCTCAAAATATTGATTTAGCAAACATTTTTAGTTAGAAGTTAATCTTGAGGTAATTAGATTAATTCTTATTTTCAGATTCAAAACCAAGCCTTTTTTTCTTTTTAAGCCATACTGCTGCCCCAGTTTGCCAAAAGCCATTACATTAGTATGATGAATGTAAGTGTGATTTATTTTATTGTTAAAAATATATGTGAGGAATACTATCAGCATCGTACGTTTTTGTGTGGTTTTATCATTTTATGGAGTAGCAAAACAATTTTGGAAATGGTTTACCATAAAAAAAATAAAATTTTATTCTTAGATCTGTCTTAGACGGTTTCAAATTATGAAACACTTTCTGGATGTTATCAATTTACTATGTGCTTTTCTCTGCCTTGAAACTATTTATCTTTCCCTTAAGGAAACTAGGTTAAAAACTCTGCTTATCAAGAAAATTAGGTTCAGAGGAAGACAAATGATCTTTTGAATATATCAAGTAAATTCCTAAATTCAAAAGATTTGAACATTATTCTTGAAAATAACCAGAACTAAGGTAACAAAAGTTACATTCTGGAGAAAATTTCTTGGAACAGAAAAATGTTAATTCATGCATAAAGCTTGCCCAGACTCCATCACCTAATCTGGTCTGGGTGTAGCCTTCACACAAACACTAGTCCTTTCCTTGTGTCTCACACTAGGACACAGCCAGGCTAGCTTGCCAAGCAGTTAGGACATCTTGAGGGTTTTTTGTATTTTTTTTTTTTTTTTACCATTTAAAATGATAATCTTGACATTTTTAAGTTAAGTATCTTTTTATTGCCATAAATATCAGTGAGCCTTAAATGAAATTCTGCAGGTGCAATTTGGCCTTGGAGAATTGTATCCACTTGCAAACAAAAGCTGTACAAAGCAGGTTTTTAGTTTAGCAGAAATCTTGCGGCCGTTCATTTAGAATTTACATATTTCTTTGTATTCTCTGCATATTTCATACTGAGATTATTCTTTTAATGTCATGGTTGAAGTGCCTCAAATTCAATGTATCCTTTATGGAATTTTGTCATTGTCCTTCTCCTTTTTAGCATTACTGACTTCAGGGAATGCACCTGAAATCAATCTGGGTGTTCATCCAGAAATCCAGAAGCAGGGCTGCATCACTTTTATTTGCCCCTTTTCACATATATGACATATTTCAGACACCTGAACGTCACGTTTGTCTCTTGTGTGTCTCCCCTGGGTCACTGAAGCTGCCATATGAGCCCGGAGAGGCTTGGTCTATGAACTCAGAGAGGCTATCACAGTCCCTGATGCTCAGTAAATATTTGAGGAAGGAATGAATGATCCATATTTATCTAATCTACATTAATCTATTTCCTCTTCTCCAGTTCTGCCATGTTGATTCTAGTTCCAACAATTCACCATAGCCTTATCTGGGTCATTGTGACAGTCTTAATTTGGACTCTCTGACTCTATTCACATCTCGTTGCATCTGCCTTAAGTCTAGCCGCATCTTTCTTCACTCCTGACCATATGTATTTTTAACATAAATAGTATTGAGCTGGTTATAGCACCTATACTACCCTTATACTTCTTGCCTTCATGACTTTACCCAAGATGTTTCTCTCTTTAGAAATGTCTGGTTATTTTATTTTTGCAAACTTGGTATACACGTTGCTCAGTCCATGTGACAAATATCTTAGTATTATTTTCTGCAGTCCCAGTTCAGTTCAGTTCAGTTGCTCAGTCATGTCCGACTCTTTGCGGTCCCATGAATCGCAGCACGCCAGGCCTCCCTGTCCATCACCATCTCCTGGACTTCATTCAAACTCACGTCCATCAAGTCGATGATGCCATCCAGCCATCTCATCCTCTGTTGTCCCCGTTTCTTCCTGCCCCCAATCCCTCCCAGCATCAGTCTTTTCCAATGAGTCAACTCGTTGCATGAGGTGGCCAAAGTACTGGAGTTTCAGCTTCAGCAGCATTCCTTCCAAAGAATACCCAGGGCTGATCTCCTTCAGAATGGACTGGTTGGATCTCCTTGCAGTCCAAGGGACTCTCAAGAGTCTTCTCCAACACCACAGTTCAAAAGCATCAATTCTTCAGTGCTTAGCTATCTTCACAGTCTAACTCTCACATCCATACATGACCACTGGAAAAACCATAGCCTTGACTAGATGGACCTTTGTTGGCAAAGTAATGTCTCTGCTTTTGAATATGCTATCTAGGTTGCTCATAACTTTTCTTCCAAGGAGTAAGCATCTTTTAATTTCATGGCTGCAATCACCATCTGCAGTGATTTTGGAGCCCCCCAAAATAAAGTCTGACACTGTGTCCACTGTTTCCCCATATATTTCCCATTAAGTGATGGGACCAGATGCCATGATCTTCGTTTTCTGAATGTTGAGCTTTAAGCCAACTTTTTCACTCTCCTCTTTCACTTTCATCAAGAGGTTTTTTAGTTCCTCCTCACTTTCTGCCATAAGGGTGGTGTCATCTTTATATCTGAGGTTATTGATATTTCTCCTGGCAATCTTGATTTCAGCTTGTGCTTCTTCCAGCCCAGCAGTCCCAGGTTATATTAAATGCCTCTTTTATTTTGTCCCTTTCCACTTTGTGCATTTCCCTAACAGAATGCCTATACTATTGTTTATTTTTCTGTTTATCTGTCTGGCTTTTCGTCTATGCTCATTTTGGGTAGGAATTCTTTCTTTGGCATTATAATAAGTTCAGTGGTACACAGAAATTAGTCCATTAAAAATTCGTTAACTTGAAATGTAGGTATTTTTCGTTTTGTGGAATGAATAAACAGGAGTTAATTTTGCTACTAATTTTAAATGAGTACCATATCTAAGGGCTTCCCAGGTGGCACAGTGGTAAAGAATATGCCTCCAATGTAGGAGATGCAAGAGATGTGGGTTTGATCCCTGGCTTGGGAAGATTTCCTGGAGTAAGAAATGGCCACCCACTCCAGCATTCTTGCCTGGAAAATTCCATGGACAGAGGAGCCTAGAGGGCTATGCTGCTGCTGCTGCTAAGTCGCTTCAGTCGTGTCCGACTCTGTGCAACCCCATAGACGGCAACCCACCAGGCTTCCCCGTCCCTGGGATTCTCCAGGCAAGAACACTGGAGTGGGTTGCCATTTCCTTCTCTAATGCATGAAAGTGAAAAGTGAAAGTGAAGTCGCTCAGTCATGCCCGACTCTTAGCGACCCCATGGACTGCAGCCTACCAGGCTTCTCCATCCATGGGATTTTCCAGGCAAGAGTATTGGAGTGGGTTGCCATTGCCTTCTCCCTAGAAGGCTATAGTCCAGGCCAATGAATATGGTTGCATGCATTGTGCACTGCTCAATTCAAGGAATGGGTACTAGTGCTATAGATTACAATGTGAATGTCTACTGTACCCCTTGGCTTGTAAATTATACTATAGGCAGTAGCTTTGGTGGAGACAGAGGAAACAATGTAGCAACTATAATGGGCTAAGAGATCATTATATTTTAAATTTACTTTGTTATTGTATAGCACGTAGAACTCTCTTCAATTATGTGCCAGCCTGGATGGAAGGAAGTTTCAAGGGAGAAAGCATACACATATATGTACGGCTGAATTCCTTTGCTGTTCACCTGAAACTATCACAACATTGTTAATTAGCTATACCCCATGCAAAATAAGAAGTTTAAAGTTTGAAAAATAGAGAATTCATTCATTTACAAGTTAAAAACTAATTTACTTTTGGTTTTTAAAACTCAGATCTATGGTCACTAAACAAATAATTCAGTGATAATTTATCTGATATTGTTGCTTTTTATGGGAAAACAGTTGTCTTAGCATGATTTATTTTCCTTCCAGTCTGTACTCCATAAATTGTGAAATGTTTTACCTTTCTTTCCTGGATTGTAGTCTCATTTCCTTGATTGAATTTGCAACCCCTGGAGCATAAAATTCATATAAAGGCAAAGATATAAGCTAATTGAGTTCACTATGAAAAATGAACTTTGGCTTGTAAAATAGTTATTTTCATCAAACAAATCAGTCAAAATTAGAACATTTTTTTATAATGAGAAAATAAAGAGTTGCTTCTAAAAAGCTGCTGATAAAAAGATTCTACCTTCTTCTAGATTCTATAACTAGACTTGGTAATTCAATTTATCATTTAATTTCAAATTTATAGCTTTAAGAAAGACATCAATTTTCTCTAGGAAATAGAAAAGCTTAATTCAGAGAATTTAGGACTAAGAAACATGAAGCTCCATATTTCAGTTCAGTTCAGTTCAGTCGCTCAGCCGTGACCGACTCTTTGTGACCCCATGAATCGCAGCACCCCAGGCCTCCCTGTCCATCACCAACTCCAAGAGTTCACTCAAACTCACATCCATTGAGTCGGTGATAACATCCAGCCATCTCAGTAGCTAGCAAATTATAAATTATAATGAACAATAAACCAGATAACTATTTCAAGAAAATGAATTTAATAAAAATAGCCATTAAACTTGTACAACAAAGAAGCCTCAAAACAAAGGCTGGATAAATTGTCAACTAGACCTATGGCTTAGTACAGATTTATTAAATTAATTGACGTTTACATCTGTATGGAATAGTTGTTGTTCAGTCTCTAAGTTGTGTCTGACTCTGCAACCCTATGGACTGCAGCATGCCAGGCTTTCATATCCTTCACTGTCTCCCAGAATTTGTTCAAACTCATGTCCATTGTGTCAATGATGTCATCCAACCATCTCATCCTCTGTCACCCCTTTCTCTTCCTGCCTTCAATCTTTCCCACACCAGGGTCTTTTCCAATGAGTCAGCTCTTCCCATCAGGTGGCCAAAGTATTGGAGCTTCAGCATCAATCCTTCCAATGAACATTCAAGGTTAATTTCCTTTAGGATTGACTGGCTTGATCTCCTTGCAGTTCAAGGGACTCTGAAGAGCCTTCTCCAGTACCACAATTTGAAGGCCTCAGTTCTTTGGCACTTAGCCTTCTTTATGATCCAACTCTCACATCTGTATATGAAAAACCATAGATATTAAATATTTATAGTAACCACCATATCGAGGGCTATGTAACAAGTATTGGTCAAGAGTATATCACAGAAGCTTGATGTGATCTACTTGTGGTATGACTTATTCTTTAAAGTATCTTTGACTGTTACATGGAGGGTGGTTTATGGGGATGTCAGAGTGGAAACAAGAAACCAGGTAGGAGACTACTGCAGTAGCCCAGACAAAATATGATGATGATCGGATTAAGATGGTAGTGGCGGAAATGGAGCAAAGTGAATGATTTAGGAGGTAGAATTGACAGACAGGGGCTTCCCTGGTGGCTCAGATGGGAAATAGTCTGCCTGCAGTGCGGGAGACCAAGGATTGATCCCTGGGTCAGGAAGATCCCCTGGAGATGGAAATGGCAACCCACTCCAGTACTCTTGCCTGGAAAATCCCATGGACAAAGGAGCCTGGTAGCCTACAGTTCATGGGGTCGCTAAGAGTCGGACACGACTGAGTGACTTCACTTTCACTTTCACTTTATTGACAGAATGTGAGAATTCAGATATGGAAGGGGAAGGAGAGGACAATGAAATATGGGTCCTAATTTTGTTTTTGTTTAGTGCCGGGAGCCAGCGTTAGGAACTCCGCCCATGGCAAAGGTCATGAGGAAGAAGGCTTTGGCATACGCAAAGGTGGAATCGAGCCTCAGGAAACCCCCTGTTCCCGAGCATCTACCCCCAAAACCAGGCTCTGCCTACTTTACTGTTTCATGCTCTCACCTACACCTCTGACTTTATGGGGGGCTGCTCCCCACCGGTTCTCTTGGAGAAGCAGTAAACTTGCAGCTCCAGTCAATAAAAATTCCCGGGTATGACAAAGGTGTCTCAGGTCAAACCTCTCTGCCAGCAGACTAGCTTGTGTGACAGGATTATCCATACTCCTGCCACTACACACATGATTGTTTACTACCTCTCAACCATAAACAGCACAGAGAGTGTGGAGTATTTTGAAAGTCTTAATTAGCATAGGGCTTTTCTCATTGTTGAGTCCATGATTGCTGCCAGGCCTCCATATCCTTAGGCACCTGGAAATATATTAATGTATTTGGAATATAGAAAAGGAAATATAGTAGTTTTTTATGTTAGCAATACTAGAACTTTTGAGTTAATGAATTTTCTCTTTTGTTAGAGATCACTGTACTTTGTTATAAATCACTGTGTCCTTGCTATGTAAAAATGTAACTTTATCACTATCTTAAGACTAAATAGATCTTAAGGGGAACATTGGTGAAGGGTTTTCATTTATTTGGCGGATGTCTGCTGCTAAATCTCCATATTCCCTGCCCTTATAATGAATATAACTAGCATATAGGAGAAATAAGTATTAACCTTTAAGATTAATCATGTTAACCTTAGGTTAAATAAATTCCTTTCTTAGTTGTAACCCACTACACCCTCACCCTATAGGAATGCAACTTTATCTGCTACCTTCAGAGGGTGGCGCCTGGTTTAAGAAAAAACACCCTTGGGAAAAATAAGTTTTTTGGTTATCAGAAAGAAAGGATCATAAAATGTCAGCAGGCCTCATGGCCAGAAAATGATGTAAAACCCCTAAGACCTTTTTTATACATTTATGTGAAGCACCTGATTTTGATAAAGATCAGGACTGCTGACCCCCACATGACTCTGTATTCATCCCTGTGTATAACAAAAGATATATAAGCAAACCTAAAAAATAAAGAAATCTGATCAGTTTCTGGAAAGACTGATTCCCCCATGTCACTTCTTTTTTGCTCTCCATTTTTCTGGCTGAATTCCCATCTGGAGTGTGGGTGCCCGCCACGTCTACTAACTTGCCTCGGCTTTTAAGTTCCACACTAGAAGGAGCCCAAGGAGAGGCACCTTCCAATATTCAAGTGGCGCTGGTGGCCCAACGTAGATGGTACAAATTCCTTGTCTTGGAATTTTATTGGTATCCCACATAAACCAAGTTATTCATCCTCTTTTTCTCCACTAATATTTCCTATTATTTTCCGGCTGAATTCCCATCTGGTATGTGGGTACTCACCAAGCCTCCTAATTTTGCCTGGGCTTCTAAGATTGGACCTGGGAGGCCTCAGTGCCTCCTCTCCTTTGGGAGAATGGAAAGATGCCTGTGGCCTACGTAGGTGGTGATTGGTATTCCACATAAACCAAGTTATTCAGCCTCTTTTTCTCCACTAATTTTCTAATCTCTGTCTATCTGTAATTAAATAAGTTTTTTCCTAGGATGCCTACTCTGTCTCCCCTTCGAATTACCCTGGATCCACCAGGGCTGGACCCTGGCAGTTTAGAGTGACCAATGCTGTAGAAGGTGATGCTACTTACTGAGAAGAAAAAAACTGAGTAAAGAAGAGTTTGGGGGGAAAAGCAAGATTTATATTGGGGCGAATTAAGTTTAAGAGATACATTACATATTCAAATGGAGATGTCAATCCCTAGATCTTGGTAGAGGTTTTCAGCATTAAAAATATTTTAATATATATTTGATACATGCAAAAAAATATTATGCACTTGCAAGTTATAAAATATACATAGTAAAGGAAAAGCTTCTGCTCTTACCACCCACTTGAGATCTAGACTTTAGAAGTTGATTGCAACTACTCACATGGCTATGTGTTCTTCCTTGATCCCATTGGTCTGCTTTGTCTCCAGAAGTAGCCAAAATTCTGAAATGTGTGTTGTGGCCTAAGTATGAATTAGTGCTGCATCTTGACCCCTTCCAGCCTGACAGTGTCATGAGCAGCTATTAGCAATTATATTGTTAAATAGACTTAGATCTATTAGCAATTCTAATGGAAGCTCAATATAGTTTAGTATAGAATTTTGAGTAGCTTATATTTAATTCTTTTAAAATTACACTGTGAAAGGGGGACCTTATGACAGATTATAAACAACAGGAAGATAAGTTTGAATAAAGCTTCCATATGCACTTGACTCATGTTTGAGTCACAGCCAATACTGCAGAGCAGGTGTGATTCAGCCTGTAAACTCTGGTGGCAGGAAATATCACCTTATTTATTATTTTAAATTCATATAAAATCTATTCTAAGCTCCTATACAGACAAGGGAGAAATTCAATCTTAGTCACTAAGATTCAAGGAAGTGTATGTGGTAATGAAAAATTGAGGGAAGACTGTTTCATCCCAGTTCACCATGGTCATCTTATTCTCTTATCCTCAGGCTTCTCGCCCACGTGCTCTGTTTCTAGGCTACACGGAGGCTGCAAAGCCTATGCTTGGGACCTAGCCATAAGGGGACCGGAGGACATCCAGACCCCTCCTTGGAGCTGTCACTTTTCTGGGGCTCTGCCCTGGAGCTCTGCTCAGGTTCGAGCATACAGATCTCCATTTTTTTCCATTTCTGTTGAAATCTTTCTACCTCCCTCTGTTAACCTCAAAGGCACTCCTTTCTCTTTCATCTATCCTTGGAGCACTTATCATAAGAAGTTTAGGCATCTCCAAAAACTAGGAAAACTCTCTGATTTCAAGGGTTTCTGCTTTCCAACCTGCCACACATATCTTCTGAATGCAAAGACCATAGCCTTGCCCACTGCTTGAAACAGGCTGTAGGAGAAGAAGGGGGAAAGGAAACACATTTAAGCAAATTACTATCTCAGTGTATAATCCTGCAGCGCTTCTACATAAGGCATGGCCATGCCATTAAAGAAAATGTTTTTGAAAGAAAAGGAAGAGAAAGAAAAATAAGAAAGACTATGGCCTTCTTAGCATTGGATTTTGACCTCTTGTGGTTCTCTACTGAGAAAATGTACATGCCCCATCTAGTCCATACATTCTACTTTATAGATGAGATGACTTAAGTTCCAGAGGCCACGTGGTATGGGAGAAACTGCAGAGGCTTTACAATGAGATGAATTAAGTTAGCTTTCTAATTCTGTTGCTTGTTAATTCAAGGGTCTTGGGCAAGTTACACAGACTCTCTGAGCTTCAACTTCTTCATCCACAAAATGGCGATGATTATACCAGTCTTACAGAGTTGTTGGAAGATTTAAAGGATTTACATGCCCACATGGTATTTTACCCAGAAACAGGCACACAGAAGACATTCAACAATGCTAGCTTCTCCCCCTTTAGTCAAAGCCATATATGTAATGTGTGACAGACCCAAAATGAGAGCCTAGCTTCCCCTACTCCCAGAGCATACTGCACATCAGGGTGGCCATTGGAGACATACAGCAACTTATTGACAACCACGCTGTATTAACAATAGACAAATCTCTTACCAGCAGACACAAATATGCATGCTCAGTTGTAAAAAGGACATGTCACTTATCAATCAACACTTTTTACTTAAACGATGTAGAACCTTTTCCAAAACACGTGGAAACACCAATCACCTTTGTCTCTAGGCGGTAGGGGATAAGCCTAGGCCCAATAGTAGCAAAGGGTCAGACCCCCAGCTGCTGTTTTTCTCAAGCTGGTTTTCCTATTCTCACAGGCAAGCCAAATGGTCAGTTCAGTTCAGTTCAGTCGCTCAGTCATGACCGACTCTTTGAGACCCCATGAATCGCAGCACGCCAGGCCTCCCTGTCCACCACCAACTCCCGGAGTTCACTCAGACTCATGTCTATCGAGTCAATGATGCCATTCAGCCATCTCATCCTCTGTCGTCCCCTTCTCCTCCTGCCCCCAATCCCTCCCACCATCAGAGCCTTTTCCAATGAGTCAACTCTTCGCATGAGGTGGCCAAAGTACTGGAGTTTCAGCTTTAGCATCATTCCTTCCAAAGAAATCCCAGGGCTGATCTCGTTCAGAATGGACTGGTTGGATCTCCTTGCAGTCCAAGGGACTCTCAAGAGTCTTCTCCAACGCCACAGTTCAAACGCATCAATTCTTCAGCGCTCAGCCTTCTTCACAGTCCAACTCTCACATCCATACATGACTACGGAAAAACCATAGCCTTGACTAGATGGATCCTAGTTGGCAAAGTAATGTCTCTGCTTTTGAATATGCTGTCTAGGTTGGTCATAACTTTTCTTCCAAGGAGCAACTGTCTTTTAATTTCATTAGCAGCATTTGTCATGTTCCAGGGGTGAAGAGAGGGGATGGAAATGAGGCCAAGGCTGGGAGTTCTCTCCCCTCATGGGCAGGTATATTTCTGACAGGGAAAACAATGTGCTGAGCAAGATTAATAATGCTGAGCGATGATGAGTCCAGCCCTGAGCCTGACTGAGCAACTCTCTGACGTGTATGACCTGTCACCAGGACAAACACCTGGGGAAGGGATGGCTCAGCCTCATCCATCACCCCCAGGGAGACAAACCCATTAGTGAAACTTCCTGAGAGAGGACCCTCACCTACACTCTGCTCAGTGAAGAACAGTGTACTCACTACATGTTATGCGTGCATGTCTGCTGAGTTACTTCAGTCATGTCCGACTCTTTGTGACCCTATATTATAGACTTAAGTAAACCAGGTAAAACAATCATGAATTCTTTTACTCACTCAAACATTATCAAACCTGGGACTTTGTAACTAACATTATCAACAAATACCTCATGTTAGTGGATATCTATGCTTTGGCTATTAAACTGAAAGCTAACATTTATTAATATAATTTATTGAGGACTTTACATGAATTATCTCTTTAATAATTAAAAAAAAAACTTTGAAACATTTTATAGCATCCCTGTTTCACAGAGTATGAAAGTGAGGTTCAGATTGTTAGGGTCACACACAATGGTAAGAGCTGGAATCTTGATTTGTCTGTATTTAATCACTGAATCATACTGCCTTCAAGGGCTACAGCTCAGTATGTGGGACTATCTCTGGATAATTTTCACTTTTCAAAAGAGAGGAAGAATAGTACTTACAATTATAGAGGCTATACCAGGTGAGTTGAAGTAATATTTTTCATAGCTGATTCTGTATTTGTGCATTTTCCATAAGTAAAACAGGTATCTCATAGTGATTTCAGTTCAAAAATGTTCAGAGGATAAATTCACTGTAGTCTCCTACATGCTGCAAAGTAGTGGTCTTACATGAGCACTTATAATCTGTATTATTGAACACATATTGTTTGACCAGCTCTGCATTAAAGATTGGGTACATACTGAGGTATAAATCATGGTCCTACACCCTCAATTGCTGCTGTGAGAAATCACCACACACTTAGTGATTTAAACAACACAAATTTATTACAATTTTGGAGACCAGAAGTCCAAAATGAATCTGACTGGGCTAAAGTGTTAATAGGGCTGCTTCCTTCTGGAGATTGTAGAGGAAAATCAATGTCCTTCCCTTTTCCAACATTTCTTGGCTTGTAGCCCCTTTCATCTTGATAGCCAGAGCCTTAACGTCTTCAGATTTCTCTCTAACTCTGACTCTCCTATCTTTTTCTACCTACAAAGACTCTGTGATTACATTGGGTTACCTGGATAAGTCAAGATAAACTCCTCCTGTCAAGATAAACTCCTCCTATCAAGGCCAGCTAATTAATAAGCTTAACTCCACCACAACTTTAATTCTTCAGTGCTATATAATATAATATATTCACAGTTTCTAGGACATTGGGGCACAGATATTTTAAGGAGCCATTACTCTGCTAAGCATAAATGCTAATCATTTTAGTAGAAAGAAGATTTAAGGTGAAATCAGGGTGGATTCTCCAAACCTCATTTTGTAATTCTACAAAAATTTCCAGGATCTCTTAAAAAAAGAAGAAAACACTACATACAATTAAATTTGATGTTCTGATCATATTTATTACATATTTACATCATTTTGACTTTTTTTTTTTTTTACAAACACCTTAGTTTCTTGCTGTTGTAGCTGGCCCTCTGGCATCCTTTATGATTAAGTTCAAGGTTATGTTGCTTCAAATTGTGTTCAACTGCTTCTTAAACCTTTTTTTTTTTCCTGAGGATGTTTAATTTCTTTGATGAAGTCAAGCCTCCAGACAGACAAGGTGTGTCATCTTTGAGTGGAATCTGTCCAGAAGCAAAAACTGATGTCAGAAGCATTAAAAGGTTTCCAATGCATTTGTACCACACAAAGGTTTAGGTGCCTCTAATGACTGAGCCTTACTGACCTTAGATACCACAAACTCCCAGTTAAGATTTGTTTGTGTACTGTTTGACAGTTTTCAAGAAAGAAAGGAAAGCTAAGTGGTAATAACTGATGTGGTCTATCACTCTTCCTTCAACACAACACATGACATCAGCATTCATCAGTTGATTAACAACTTAGACTATTCTATGGACAATGCAAAGTGGTCAAACATTAATGACTTTTAGAATAAAGATGTAGTAGATATGCCGAGTTCTTGCTTTCAATTCAGAGTTTAGTTTTATTTGCTTGTATTTTTTTCTCACCTAAGAACCTGCTGAGATTTACTGGACAAGAAATGGAAGAAAACCAAATGAGCCAAAACAAATGAAGTTCACTCTAGTTAGTTGAAGCCGACTCTAGCTTACAAATTCCAAAGACATTAGATTATAAATATGGGTGAACGAAGATATTCTAGGGCTATAGATTGATTCCATGGCACAGACTAGGATAGTGGTGTGTTTGCAGTCAAAGCTTTGTGTCATATGGAGTGACTTTCGCCTTTCCATGAGTGAGGACCTGGATTGGTCTTGGAACTGGTGCACTTCCCCTGGTGCTGATGGAAGCATGTGTGAGTGGAAAGCTGTTGGTATCATTGTTGCTGCTGTGTTTATTCAGTTGTCTCTGGTTCTTTGCGACCCCTTGGACTGTAGCCCACCAGCTTCCTTTGTTCGTCAGATTCTCCAGGCCAAGAATACTGGAACCAGTTGTCATTTTCTTCTCCAGAGGATATTCCCTACCCAGGGGTCAAACCTGTGTCTCTTGCAACCCCTGCGTTGGCAGGATGATTCTTTACCACTGTGCCTTCTAGGTTGGTATCATAGCACATTGTTAAACTCATTGAAATATGATCTTTTGGAACCTTTTCAGGAAATAAATGGTGAAAAGATGGCATTTCACTATGTCATCTCTGCTTTCTCTAACCTTCTGACTGGCTGAAATATTAAAATATGTAATTATGTGCTTTCCACACACAAACACCTTCAAAAATATAGCTCAATAAATATTAAACATTCAAATTTAGGTCTTTGGCCCATTTTTTGATTGGGTCATTTATTTTTCTGGAATTGGGCTGCATAAGTTGCTTGTATATTTTTGAGATTAGTTGATGGTCAGTTGCTTCATTTGCTATAGACATTTCTCCAAAGAAGACATACAGATGGCTAACAAACACATGAAAAGATGCTCAACATCACTCATTATTAGAGAAATGCAAATCAAAACCACAATGAGGTACCACTTCACACCAGTCAGAATGGCTGCGATCCAAAAGTCTACAAGCAATAAATGCTGGAGAGGGTGTGGAGAAAAGGGAACCCTTTTACGTTGTTGGTGGGAATGCAAACTAGTACAGCCACTATGGAGAACAGTGTGGAGATTCCTTAAAAAATTGCAAATAGAACTGCCTTATGACCCCGCAATCCCACTGCTGGGCATACACACCAAGGAAACCAGAATAGAAAGAGACACATGTACCCCAATGTTCATCGCAGCACTGTTTATAATAGCCAGAGCATGGAAACAGCCTAGATGTCCATCAGCAGATGAATGGATAAGAAAGCTGTGGTACATATACACAATGGAGTATTACTCAGCCATTAAAAAGAATACATTTGAATCAGTTCTAAGGAGATGGATGGAACTGGAGCCGATTATACAGAGTGAAGTAAGCCAGAAAGAAAAACACCAATACAGTATACTAACGCATATATATGGAATTTAGAAAGATGGGGATGATGACCCTGTATGCGAGACAACAAAAGAGACTCAGATCTATAGAGTGAACTTTTGGACTCTGGGGGAGAGAGAGAGGGAGAGGGTGGGATGAGATGGGAGAATGGCATTGAAACATGTATACTATCATGTAAGAAATGAATCGCCAGTCTATGTCCGATGCAGGATGCAGGATGCTTGGGGCTGGTGCATGGGGAGGACTCAGAGAGATGTTATGGGGTGGGAGGTGGGAGGGGATTCATGTTTGGGAATGCATGTACACTCGTGGTGAATTCATGTCAATGTTTGGCAAAACCAATACAGTATTGTAAAGTAAACTAAAGTTAAAATAAAAATTAAAAAAAAACATTCATAAACTATTCCTGTTATTCTACCAATGGATTAAACTTGTCATGGAAGTAGTTCTTACAAAGCAAAGACACAGACATGCCTTTTGATCTTACATAAAACCTTGACCTGACTCTTGGACAAGGTTCTTCACCTCCAAGGTTTATGGATAATTGAATAGTCCTGAAGGATATCAGGCTGACAGTGAATTCTCTCTAAGCATAGGAAAAAATTGCTGATATGAATGCATGTGTATTTTTCTGGAATGAGAAGTCATAGCTTTCATTTGATTCTGTGCCTAATAGATAATAATGAAGAAAATAAAATGCTAAGAACCAGAGATTTAGAACCTTTTTTTGTAACAAGATGTTGCTTACCAACTCGGAAGAAAATTGGTTTGGAATCTATTGATCTGTTTTTGGCTATCATGCATAAACTGAGCAGCCACTTTGGAAAATTAATATGAAAACATAAAAATGTAATTGCTAAGCAACCTGTGCATTAAGCATCATTTTCAATTAATTTTAGCTAAGAATTGGGCTATTAATTTTAATATCTTACAATCACATTCATGGTTAATTAAAGTTAATCTCTTTAAAATTCACTTTAGAGGCTCTGCAAACCATAGCATGGTTTGATTTTTGCAAGAATTTCTTTCTTTTTAAAGATATGAAATGCCATATCATCTTGACAGAGTCCCATAATGCTGCAAATGTACAGATCTTTTCCTTTAATGTTAGCTTAAAATCTGAGACTCTATTATTAAAAAATCAAAAATGAAAGTTATTTAACCCAGTTCTTAATTATATAGTGAGTTTCACATGTAACTCAATATTTTAGTTAATTTTTAACACTTCTTGACTTACTCTAAGAAGCTAACTAGCTTTCTTGTAAGGTAGCAATAACAAAATTATTAAAATTTTATAAAGTTATAGAAATCTTCATCTTTAGAGCGTAAAAGAAAAGTAGATATTGACCATGCTTTGGTAAGCAGTGTAGCTGGTGAATCTAGAAAATTCAGACCATGTTGAGAGAGGGTCTTGGTTCAAAACTGTTAGGAACAAAACCTGACTCTTCTAGAGTAAAATCAAATCAGGAAGTTTAGAAAGCTTTTGGAAGAAGACTTAACTTTTTGGAAATGATGATGGAATTTAATTACTTTGGGATTATTGTTATTGATTTTATGCACTTTGGGTTTTTTCGTGAAATTTTATACTGATTCTGACATAAAAGGTAATTTCAATGCCTTATCAGCAGCTCTCAGAATTTTGCCAAATAACCTTTTTAACTTAGAAAAGATTTCATTGCAATGAACATTTGTTTTCCTAGACACCCCTTGAGTCAGCCCCAAATCTTCACAATGTGGAGTCTTAAGTGAATTACCTGTATTACAAGTCATGACTGAGAGATGAAGAGATGCTTTCTAGTCACAGAGGACTTTGTTGGAAACTTCTGACCAGCCCCAAAATAACATGCCAATGTACGGGGGGAGAAATAATTAATAAAGGGCTTGTCTCAGCAGTATCGCCACAGAGCCAAATATATCCTATAGCCGTAATTCTCCGGTACTGTTAGGTTCAAAGTGTGTCCCTGTATTCTTCTCCTAAGGGTCAGAGGATGAATGCTGATACACTATGAGGAGAGTTCAGTATCGAGGGCAAAGGACAGGTGGCTCAGTAGGAGCTGAGCGAGTTAGAGGCTAGAAGTTCTGTGGGAAAAGGCAGGAGACAAAATGCCAGCCCGAGAAGAAATCACCAATAAAGAGCCATGGCACCTCTTTACCCCAGTAAATCCCCTGAGAGAGGAGCTTGCTGGACTTCCCATGCCAGCAGGCAACACTCAGGGAGGAAACTATTTCTGGGTTTTGTTTTCCTTGTCTTATTAATGATTTACTTTTCTTACTGTAGAGGAACAAATGTTCATTGCAGAAAATTTGGTTAAATATATATATAAATTTGCTAACCAGTAAGAAAAGCTACTGACATTTTGTTATTTTTGCTCCCAGTGGTTTGCTACATATTTATTGCTATCCATCCATGTGCTGGAACACTGATGAAATCCTGAAATCTAATTGGTAATCTGACTTTATTCTTTTAATGTATTATGTGTCAATATTTCTCCAGAGACACTCGCTTCTGACTTTCTCTGGTTCTGATAGATATTCCCTCCCTACTGACACTTCACTCTAAATACGTACATATTTGGAAGGAAAGGAGAAAGCAAGGAGGTAGGGAGGGAGGGGATGAAGGAAGGAAGGAAGGAAGGTAGGAAGGGAGAAATGAAAAGGGGAAAGGAAAGAAAGAGAGATAGACTGTGTCAGTTTTACTTTGGCCTAGGAAATTTTCCTTCTGCCATTTCAGGACACCTGCCCCCAGTATGCCCAGCTCACCCCTTCCATTTTCTCTATCAATATTTCTGCACACTTTCTTTGAGCCCAAACACAGACTAGTACACAAATGAAGAAAAGGGGGGACTCTTTATTGACCTAAAATTGTGCTGTGAATACATTTCTGTCAAATTAATCAATGTCCTTAAAATCCCTTAAAGTTAGGCCATGATCAAGTGGCCAAGAGTTAGTAAGCACTTAATGAAT
Source organism: Redunca redunca (assembly GCA_006410935.1). Taxonomy (NCBI): domain Eukaryota; kingdom Metazoa; phylum Chordata; class Mammalia; order Artiodactyla; family Bovidae; genus Redunca; species Redunca redunca. Next base: position 112,864 of record SJYQ01000935.1, on the reverse strand, counting down.
GAGTACTGAACTAAGGTGAATTCTCTGGGTGGGAAGAGGGCAGGGAAAGATGGAAGAAGCCTGAAGGGAATAGGAAGGCATTATGGAGGTACTGGGGGCCCCCCTCTCGGGAAAGAGGTGTTGTGAAAAGGGGCCTCGGGATGAAAAAGACAAAATTTCAAATACTCACCATTTCTTTTCATCAATCGGAAATGAGTACATGCTGCCATCCACTGAGGCATTTCCTGTCTGACAGTCATGGAAATAGCTTCTCCAACCTGGGAGGGTGTCCTCATCTTGAAAGGAGTGCTTGGGACAAAACGGGAAGAACTGTGTTAGGTTGATCAACTGTGTTCACCTTGCTGAATAAGAACCCCTTAGGGTGAGACAAAGCTTAGGCAGAATCCTGAGTGGTTTTGAAGACATGGGGCTAGGCAGAGAATCCAAGGCTCCAGCAACCCCCTGAGAGACAGCAACATTCAGAGTGCTTTCGAGTCCTTGAACCTGGCTCATGGCAGGCTCTTGGCACATGTTCCTTGAAAGAGTAGACACAGAAACTGAGCTCTAGACTCCTTCCCAGCAATGATGTGAGAATTCATCAGTTATCCCCAAATGACAAACAGAAGTTGGGCTGCTTGACTTCACAGATGAACACAGGGAGCTCAAAAATAAAAAGGACAGAGGATAGACGACATAACAGGGACTAGAAAATTCTCAGTATCAGTCCTGGGTAGCAGATCATGCCCTGTTCCAAGCTGAGTATTAGGACAACAAGTAAGGCGGTTCTATTAGTGCCCTGGGTAACAGAGAAGTCTAGAAAGGTCAAAAACACACTAGGTTGTTATGACAAGCTGAATATTTTGTACTTTATCTTGTTGTAATAAGCAGCCACAGAAGTTTTTAGATAAGAAAATGACCTGATTAAAAATTAATATGGTCATTTTGGGAAAGAAAAAGGGGGGTCAACTCCAGTCAAGGAGCTATGTTAATGAATAAAGATATTAAGCCTTTATGAGCAAAAGTCCATTAAGATTATTTCAGCACACAGTTTTCCTTATCATATTTTAAAACCCAAGTGTGACTTACAACTTAAGGAGTTTTGAATTGAAACATCTTACTTTATGACTTTTCTTACTATACATAGAACCCCCACCCCTGCCACAGGTAACCACCAATTCTCATGTTTATGATAACAAATTATTTCCAATGAGAAGGGCCCCAAATGCCTGTTCTTTCAACACCAATGCTAATATGAAGTTAGGGATAAGGCGATGCAGCTATACTTAAAAGTCATTGAAGAAAATGAAAATCTCTTCTCAGAATTTATCATTCCAAGATGTCTGGGATCCTCATGCTCACTGAGCTAGAAATTAAACATTTTGAAGAGTAGACCTTTTATTTTGCATGGAATTCATGGTTTCTGTGAGCAGCAAAGAATGGGAGATGTACCTATATCAGCATGTCTTCATTCTGAGATTCTTAGAGTTTTCATATTAATGGGCCTCAGCCAAAAGGATCAATTGTGATATAGCTTATATATTTCGGACTTCCCTGGTGGCTCAGATGGTAAAGAATCTCCCTGCAGTGCAGGAGACCAGGGTTCAGTCCCTAAGTCTGGAAGAGCCCCTGAAGAAGGGACTGGCTATCCACTCCAGTATTCTTGCCTGGAGAATTCCATGGACAGAGGAGCCTGGTAGGTTACAGTACAGTCCATGGGGTTCCTAAGAGTCACACATGACTGAGGGACTAACACTTTACATATCTTGGGTTTGTGATTGTGTTAAAACTGTAATGTTGGAGGTGGTTAAAATGTTAATTTTCCATTTTCTTCATGTTTCTCTGGGCAAAAGCATAGTAAGTTTGTTGAAGTACCTACTTCTTACCTCTTGAGTCTCTCTGGGGTCTCTCTGATGGACAGGAAATGTGTATTGTTCTAGGCCTCACATTTATTAGGTGTCAGAATCTGGGCTAGTTAAGCTCTTTGAGCTCCAACATTCTAATATGTGTCTTCTCTCTCAAGGTTAAAAAAGTAATTTCAAATTCTCTATTGGGCAATTAATCAATCTGTGAAGGAAAACCTTCTGTCGCACTATACACTTTATAAAACACTGTAAAAGAGCATTGTTCATGATTATATTTGGTAAACTTGGTGCAAGTACTGTTCTCAATTTTTTGTTGGCATCTGTCAACTTTTGCTTAATTAATGAGAAAGCTTACAGGAAGACAAAAGAGCTGATTTGACAAACACTTGAAGAATGGGGGTTTATCTTGTTAATAGGAAAAGAAATGCTAAATTAGGGATAAAGCTAGTTAATAGATTTATTTCTCTAAAAGCAATAGCATATCACTTTCTGTCTTTTTTAAAGAAATCATATGATGGTTGTTATTCAAATATACTATAGCAGAAAGTTCTGTTCTCCCATAGGACCAGAAAAATATATAAGTAGATAATGCTCTTGCTAGTAAGATAACAGAAAATTAGGCAACCATTACTTTGCCTTTTTCCACATTTTGAAGTAAATTATTCTTTAGCACATATACAAGAAGGAAATACAAGGAAGCTGCAGCTTGATTGCATTTGCAGAAGATTCCTTGGGACTTCCTTTTAGATAGAATGAAAGTTCAGAAAGCTTTCAATCCAGTTTGCAGATCTCAGAAAGGATTCTAGACATTTTGTATTTCAGTTGGTGAATTGTAAAGTGAAATCTGGTTCTTAGATTTGTGGCTGCTTGTATATGTCAGGTTTGGAGAAAAGCTCTGAAAATATGAAGGTGAACTTCCTAAATCTATCATTTATAAGTAAGATCCATTCTGCTGCTAGGTCCACAGTTGTAGAGAAGTGAAAGGTCTCAATGGTTTTTACTGTCATTTTTTGAATGTTTATTATAAAAGTGAAGTAAGGTCACTATAAAATGATTTAAGATCAAAATTGTGTAAAATAAGAAGAATTTTTTCAATCTTTAGGGTTTCCCTTGTGGCTCAGCTGGTAAAAAATCTGCCTGCAATGCGGAAGACCTGGGTTCGATCCCTGGGTTGGGAAGATCCCCTGGAGAAGGGAAAGGCTACTCATTTTGGGACTCTGGCCTGGAGAATTCCATGGACTGTATAGTCCACATGGTCAGAAAGCGTCGAAGACAACAGAGTGACTTTCACTTTCACTTTCTTCTTTTCACTCTTTGACTTTATTCCCCACTAGTAGCCTCTGCTAATATTTTAGTATGCATCCTTTCATGTCTTATACCGCGCACACACACACACACACACACTTCAAACAAAGATGAGATCACTCTTTTTGAGGTGTTCTACAACTTCTTTCCTCACTTATCAGTGTCTCCTTGACATCTATCCATATTGTTGGATATAGACCTTTTCTGTTTAATGCTACATGGTATTAAACATTATATGAATATATCATAATTCAACAAGTGATGAGCATGGAGTGATTTCTAGTTTTCCCTGAGAGAAAGCTATTGTAGTTCTTGAGAGCCCAGACTCCGGCAACAGACTGCATGGGCTCATAAACCCAGTTCCTCCACTTCCTAACTTACGTAAATTATTCAACCTTCTTAATTCTCAGTTATTTCATTTGTAAATGGATAAAGACTAGCATTTAATCTGGGAACTTATTGCAAAGAATTAATAAATATGAAATGCTTAAATAGTGCCTTTCTCATAGTAAATACTACCTGAAGGTTCACCATGATATTTTTGTTACTAGGGATAATATTGTAATCCATTGCTTTCACATGTATATATATATATATAAAAACACACATACATACATATATATAAACACATATACATACATATATCTGAATTTTAACTTGAACAGATCATATACTTTTATTCATTATTTATATTTTATTTTTGACTGTACTGGGCTTCATTGCTTTGCATGGGCTTTCTCTAGTTGTGGTGAGTGGGGAGCTACTCTCTAGCTGTGGCATGCAAGCTTTTCATTGCATAGCTCCTCTTGTCGCAGAGCACAGGCTCTAGGCTGGGGGACTCAGTAGCTGTGGTCCTTGGGCTTAGTTGCTCTGTGGCATGAGGAATCTTCCCGGGCCAGCAATTGAACCTGTATGCCTTGTATTGGCATAAAGTTTTTGATAAGTTCAGATTCTTATCCACTGTGTCACCAGAGAAGTCTAATCATATGTTTTTGTGGACACAGAATTAGACTGGTGAAAACAGTCAATGAAGTCTTAGGCTTCATTTCTTATTTGGCAGAAGTAGTATGAAGAGAAAAGGCAACACATTGCTGTGATCATGCACTATCAGAGCTAAAGACTGTAAATAAAGACTTTTCCGAATTTCTCCAGTTTATCCCTGTTTCCAATATTCTAGTTCCGTTTGTCATCTTCCTTTACCCAAGCTGTTAACATCTTCATCTGCCTGCTTCCCCATCTTCCTTCATCTGCCTGAGTCCCCCATCCCTTCCAACCACCCTTTACCACTACTTCCATAAGAATATTTGAATGTTCCTTAATTTTTCTGGGTTAAAACTTACTCTTTAACCTCCCTGGCAAGGCCCTTTGTGAGCTGGTCTGTGCCTATCTCTCCAAACCCCCTATGATAGCTTACTGCCACACTCCAGCCACACTGGGTTTACTGACACACCTCTGCATGTACCACACTGTTTTCTTGCCTGGAAATTGCACGCACAGTTCTCCTTCCCTGAATTATGTTCCCCCTTCATCAACTTTCTGATGCCTTCTTTTCTTTTAAGACCAAGATCTTGTATGTCAATGTCTTTGAACTATAGCTTCTGAATGATTTCTGATGACCCTTACTCTATATTACCATTTTATGCTAAGGCTGAAACTCCAGTACTTTGGCCACCTCATGCAAAGAGTTGACTCATTGGAAAAGACTCTGATGCGGTGAAGGATTGGGGGCAGGAGGAGAAGGGAATGACAGAGGATGAGATGGCTGGATGGCATCACTGACTTAATTAACATGAATCTGAGTGAACTCTGGGAGTTGGTGATGGACAGGGAGGCCTGGCGTGCTGCGATTCATGGGGTCGCAAAGAGTCGAACATGAGTGAGCGACTGAATTGAACTGAACTAGGGTACTTTTCATACTACAATCACATGTTTACAAAAATGCCAAACATTCCAGGTCACAAACATGAAGAAAAGAGTTCTGACTCTTTCATTTTTATTGGAGCCTAGCTGAATATAATGTCCAACACATTGTGTGAATATTTTCTGAATGAAGGAATGAACAAACTAAAACTGAAGTTCAGCTTATTTTATTACAAGGCTGTTTCCTCTGCTGTGGAGGTATGGTAAGACTAGGGAAATGTATATACTTTCAGGGATATGTTGACATCTCTCAATCCCCTTGGCACTTTAAAACAGTGTATAATTATCATGTTTTACAAGTGTTGAATAAACACCAAATAGGAATAAGAAGAGTCGGGTTCTGGTCATGATTCCACCACTCTCTGGTTATATGATCCCGAGACAGGTACTTATCTTGTGTTCATAAATTTAAAAATGAGGGAGCTGAAAGGAATGACAACTAATGTATTTTAAACGTTGTTTTCTAGCAACTTTAAAAACTGAATGTAGCGCCTAAGAGACAATTTGACCTGCTCAAGTTCATTATATTTCATTTGTTCATAGAAAAAGGTGTTTTCAGATCATCAGTGGCACAATGAGCAATGATCCTAAGTGTCAAAATTCATCAAATGGCTATTATAATAAAATAGATGATCAAATTTAACATTTCCTTCAAAAAATGAATTTTTCAATATTTCTTCATATTCTAAAATAAATGTGTGAAATGTGCCTATCTACAAAACAGAAAAGGACTCTAGACATAGCGAATTGACTTCCCCCTTTCAAAGGAGGAAGAGAAGGAATGGACTAGGAGTTTGGGGGTTGATAGATGCAAGCTATTACATTTAGTATGGATAAACAACAAGGTCCTAATGTATATTCAATATCCTGTGATAAACCATAATGGAAAAGAATATTTTAAAAAGCATGCAAAATAAAATAAATCTGTGAAAGGGTATCCTCAGGGCTTCTAAATAGCACAATTTAAACTGCATTCTGTTTTACCAGCATTGTAACTTAATTAAGATCTATACATAATTGTAAATGATTGCTGTTTACAAAGTCAGCTCTGTGATGTGCACATTTTTGTTGGTAGTATAATTAAGACATCCAGATATTTGTAAACATGATTGATATCAAAAGTTATCTCATTCTAATTTAATAAAAAACATATATAATTGTCAAGAAAGACATTATCTTTCTTTACGCCAGATCATAAATTATGGTGGCAAAAACTCTAAACTGAAAGATTTGGTACATTTAAAATTTTCATTTTATCAAATATTATCAATTTAATATGTATGTGACATGCTGTTGATTTGATTGAGCAGAAATCAGAGATTAAACTGTTTTACAATAAATTTTCTCTATGCGTAAGAGTGTTATGTTGAGAGGGCATCCTTCACACAGTGGTTGAGAGACATGTTGAACATCCGCTATGTATCAGGCTAAGTACTTTACAAATACAATTTTATCATCGTTGAATTCTTAAAACAGCATTATAAGGACATATTATAATTACTGACTCTATGAATGAGAGCCATGAAGCTTAGAATAGTCAGTACAAGTTGAGGTTTTAACCTAGTTGTTTGATTCAAAGCCTGTGCTCTCTGGTAACACCACACCACCATAACCAAAAAATGTAGCTAAAAGAGCAACATTTGGGGTGTGTATCTGGAGAGAATTGAAATGAGGGGTGATTTAAGCAGAGCACCAGGGAAGTCACAAGGTGATGGAAATCGTGTCCTAGGGCAACACTTCTCAAATTTAAACAAGTAGACTAATCACTTGAAGATGTTGTTAATTGAAGAATATCATTCAAGAGGTTTGGGTTGGGGCTGAGATCCTACTATTCTAACAACTCCTCAGTGATGTTAGTGTTGTCCAGCCTCCAACAACACTTTGAGTAGCCAGGTGCTACTGCCGCTTGACTGTTTCAGTACCATGGACAGTAGACCCGGTGTGCCACCACTGCCACCTCTGCCATTTCTCTCAAATCTCTAATATCTTCTGTGGGTAGATTCTTGTAACAAAATGCACAGACTAAAAAAAAAATGCTTCTTGGATTGCTAGCTGCTGTAGCCCGCCAGGCTCCTCTGTCCATGGAATTCTCCAGGCAAGAATACTGGAGTGGGTTGCCATTTCCTTCTCCAGGGGATCTTCCCGACCCAGGGATCGGACCTGGGTCTCTCACATTGCGGGCAGACGCTTTAACCTCTGAGCCATCAGGGAAGCATAGGTATGTACAAATCTATCCAGAAGAAAGAACTGGGGCTTTAGAAAGGTCTCCTTTCTAAAGGTATCTACTTCTGCAATTTAAAACTGGATGCTGCTACTGCTCCTCAGGTAGAAAGAATCTAATCAGGACAAATAGGGAATTCATAAAATATTTAAGCAATAGTATTAGCTTCAGTATTATAAAGTATCTATTTGAGATATCTAACTTGCACATTTGATGAACAGAAATTAGCAGCATCTTTCTGCCACTAAATCTACTCAACTATTAGCCAATACATAATGAGAGAGAAAAATTTAAAATACAGCAAAATGCTACTCAAAAGAAGAGTGAAATTGAAATGATTAAAAATTTTTACTTTTAAATATATTTCTGCTATCTTTTACTTTCTTCTGGATTCTTTCTACCTAATTCCATATTTTAAGGATATACTCAAATAGACAATTTTCTTCAACTTTGTCCTTCTTTACCCCTTACTTTGCTGGCAATTCTGGATGACAGCCAAGCTTCCTCAGGGGCTTTACAACTATCAATCTATTTCACAGCTGGAGCAGAGTAATTCAGATAAGAATCTGGCAAACAATTCCATTTGTTTGCCATTGAAGATATTTTTATTTTCCGGTTGAGGAAATTTTTGCTCAGATCTAGAGATGTTATGTGCTATAATTACGGCAAAAGCAAACGAGTACCATCCCATATAAACTTCACCAGTCTTTCCTTAGCCTTGTTACATGATCTACTTAAGAATACTTGTTCTTTTCCATTCCAATGTGTGTTTCCAAAATTAATTCATTCAAAATGTGTTGCCATCCACTGGGCTTACATTTGTAGTGTACCAAGAACAAAAATGTTGATTTGCATATTTCAACATTTTTCTCAAGCTAATTCTAAATTCCAGAGGAAGCGTCTTATTCTGTTAACAGCATTAAGACAAGCTTGGGGTGTGCGTGTGTATGTGTGTGTGTGTGTGTGTAACCAAAAATGTGATGAGGATCTGTGTCACAGGTTAAAAGAGTCTTACATGTATTACTTCATTTAATTTGCAAAAAACACTTTGGAAATAAAATACTTTGAAATACAAAATACTTTGAAATAGGTTTGTTCCTACTTAAGGATTGGGAGAAATGAGGGTTCATTTCCCTCCATTAGTATTTAGTTGAATCTGAATTATAGTGAATGTTTTGCTCCCACTACACATTCTTGTAAGATGGGCTTGTTCTAGTGGAAATTGATGCATCTCAGAAGGACACTGCAAGAAATATTATGTGTGAAGTGCAGTGCAGCTTGATGGTGAGAGGTGCCATCCATTACCTCAAAGGAGGATATGGAGCTAAATTCGAAATCCATTACAGGCATAGTGTTTTGACTGCTCTTTTTCCACATGGAGAGATACTGCCCATTAGTAGTGATTAAATAATTTACTTGAGTTTGTCTTGGGCACTCAATGCCATGGAAGAATTTATGAGAATGCCAAGAATTTATCTTGGAAGTTGCTTGGTCTACTGAATTACAAACAATCCTCTATAGAATATTTTATCCTTGTTTTTTTTTCTGGGACTAATAGTAATTCTTTTAAATGGAAATGTAAATAATTCTCCTTTGGTGATCTTACGTAGTTTATTTTAAGTTAAATCACTGAAATTTAAGTTCATCAGTATTTATGACCAAAAGAATGTGCTTATGCCTCTTTCAAGGCCTTCATCTCTGAGGCAGGTTCAGTCTTTCAGAGTGTAAAATGGTTAGATGACCATTTTAAATGCGCCACTACTTGTCTTAGGATGTCATGTTTGATGATGTTGATCACTTGTGCCCATTCTTCATTTCCTAGAAGCCACTAGGAAACATAATTAGGAAATATCTCTCAGGAGCTCTACAGAAAAATGTGGTTTCAAGATACTTTGTTATGAATTGAAGAGGTTACAACTAAAAGGAAGGCCCCTTGGAATCACAGCCCTTTAATGGCATGCCTGCACAAATGTGTGAGAACACCTAAGTAAGTTGAGCAGGTGGCTGTGGATTAAAGAGTATAGAGACAGGTGGGGCAAAAATAAAACTTACAGATGGTTTACAGGGGTGACTCATTTCTCTACCCCTTCCAACTTCCAACCCCTGTAGTGTTTAGCTATGTTTTTAACATTTTGATTGTGAAATTTTTACTAAAAGTGTCAAATCTCCCAATTCTTCTAGTCAAGACAGGAAGAGTGTACCAAAGAAATCCATTTCTACAGCAGTCTCTCCTCATTGCCAAATCTGATATCCAAGATTCTTTTTTAAGTTAAGTTTTGCATGGACTTCTCTTTCTTGTACATTTCCCACATCCAGAAACAAATTTTTGTTGAAAATTAAATCAGCAGACTGCACATTGAAAGACACAAATTCACTGCACTAGAATGCCATACTTGTCTTCCAGTCATCAGCTTAAATATATTCAAGAGACCCACAGGTACACCCTACACCAAGCGCTGGGGGATTGTACGCTCTGTATGTGGCAGGGTCGTGGGTGGACTATCTGGTAATCCCGAGTTTTATATAAAACTTTATTTACTGAATTGACCTGCATATATACAATCACCAGTTCGGTCTCTGCCAAATAGGAAGTACCTAGTATAACCTTTAGCAGCTTCCCAGGTGGCAGAGTGGTAAAGAATCCCCGTGCCAATGCAGACAGTACGGAGACCGAGGTTTGTTCCCTGGGTCAGAAGATCCTCTTCAGGAGGAAATGGCAACCCAAGTCAGTATTCTTGCCTGGAAAATTCCACCGAGCCTGGTGGGCTACAGTCTATGGGGATCACAAAGAGTTGGACGACTGAGCGCGCGCGTGCACACACACACACACACACACACGCACACACAGGTCAGATAACCTTCTCTGTGAATCGGGGACAGTCCCCATTTACTGGATGTTTGAGGGTAAGGAAGATTAACCCATACTCTTCCTTGGCTGTGACGTTTAGAGTTGAACCTAAGCACTGTTCATCGAAGCTCTCAAAGGTCCGGTTCGCCCTGGTCCGCCCCTACCCATGACCCTCATTTCGGGCCATTCTCGCGGGGCTCTTTTCGGTGCTAGATCGGGTGGGCGCTCCAGGGCCGTGTTGATAGTAGACACTCGCTCGCGCAGCGCCGGCGCAGCCCGCCAGGGGGACCCCGACCAGCTTAGGCGGCGTCTGATAAGAGAGAGTCCGAGGGGCGTGGAGCGAGAGTCCTGCAGCGTCTGCTCCAGGAACACCGGGAATCAGCCGGGGCTTCCCCACTGGTCCAGGGGCTGGTGGGACCCCGGCTCCAAATCCTGGGATTCCAGTGAGAGGCGCGCCCGGCTGGTGGGTGTGTTCTTTTCCACCTTCTGGGCTTCCAGCCGGGAGAAGAGCCCCAGAAAGTGGGTATTTTGTTCCCAACGATAGGTTTTGTCTGCGGTGATCCCTGCACTGCAAGTGCAACTTTGAGGCCAGGGTACCCTCCTGGGGGCTGGGAGTCTGGGGGAGGGGGACTGATTTTTGTCTGCATCCTCAAGGAGGAGGCTGGCGGCGAGAGTGGGGGCGGCAGGGCCTGGGGAGTTCCTACCGGTAGTGGGCAGCGGGAGACTCGCTCGCACCCGGGTCGCGATCGCGTGGCCACGCTCCTGGAAGCCCGCCCGGCACCCTATGCGCCGCCCCCAGACTCCTCTTTCTGCGATTGGAGCGTGAGGTTCCGTGGGGATCTGTTCAGTGGGGATCTGAGCACTGCTGAAAACTTTTCTCCTCTCAGCCCCCGTGAGTCTTTTGTCTTGTGCGGCTGAGAGTCCCTGTCCGCTGCCCAGCGCACCGCGCCGGGTGACCACCGAGGGCAGGAGCGCTCGGACTCCGTGAGCCCTATGGCTGCGGCCGGCGGCCGGGCGGCCCGCGGCGGGCACAGCCAGCGGCGCGCCCCCAGCCCCGAGACCGGCGCCCCCACCCACTTCGGCCCTCCGGCAGCCCTCGCCGCCCGCCCCCTCGCCTGACTCATCCGCCCGCGGTGGCCGCGCCGCGTCCGCTGCCCGAGCCCCGCCGGGATGGGGAGGGAGACCGCGGCTGCCCAAGGCTGCGGAGGTTTCTGCTGACGCCCCCAACCCCGCTGCCTCCTGCGCTCTGCTCGGGAGGCGCCCGACGTCCCACCCGCTCCGGGAGTGACAGCCGTGAGAGGCGACTGGACCCCCGAGGCCCGGCGCTCGGGACAGGTGAGCGGGGAAGGAAAGAATGCTGCCAGGGATGGGAAGGTGGGTGGGCAATCGGTGCGGTTGAAACGGGGCGCTGCTTCACCACCCTCTCCCTCCTCGCCCCACCTCGGCCCCCAGAGTTAGGATAAACACTGTCTCCTGAAGTTTGGAGAATAAACCAAACCCGCCGTCATTTCTGGACTCCCCAGTCCCCGGAGCGCAAGAGGAACGGTGTAGGGCAGCCTCGAGGACCCCGGAGCCTTGGAGCGTCTGGCTGGGTTTCTCCAAGCTACACCCTCCTTTGTCTCCGTTCCAGAGTCGGCATTCTCTGTAAAGATGTCCACAGTGTTAATTTATAGTAGTCCTTGGCAAGAGCAAAGTGTGGTCAGGGTTTCCTAAAGCAAAATCTGTATGTGCTAGGATCTTCATAGACAAAATGGAGAGGCGAAGCAATTATTTGCCAAATTCAGCGCTATTCTTCTCCGTGTATAATCTGTCCTTAAGAGAAAAGGCTGAGCGTTTGCAAGATTTGCTCCATTAATCATTCTTTTGCTTTAATTAATTGCCCAAGCCAGCATTTCACATTTTGTAGGTACAGGCTCCCTGTGGGTATTTACTCCCACGAGTTTTCCACTGAGAAGTATGTGTCTGTGTGTGTGAATGGTGTATATAATCAGAATAATTCATTATTCAGTACCAGGCATAGGCAATGCCAGAAAGTCAGATGCTTCCCATATATGTAATTTACTCACTGAAGTCAGATCAAGTACACCTTAGCCTGGTATTGGACTATGTATGTTGGACCTAAGTGTTTATTACATTTTTGTTTTTTTTCCTAAAGACCTTCAAAAGTACTTGTGGACACAGAAAGCATTTCAAGAATCGACAACTGTTCTTACTTGTCAGTAAGAATATTGAAGTCTCGGTTTTGCTGACAAACCAAGTTCTAAGGTACATTTTTTTTGTAGTTCTTTATGAAGAACTGCAAAATTATGAACAAATATTAACAGCTCTGTGAAAGCTATTAACTTTTCTGGCTTGTCATGTCTTGCTTTACAGAAACACGTAAAATGACCTTCAGTTTGTTATTTGGCCACCAATACTGGACTATATCACCATTTTGTGAAAAGTAGGCTGAACTTCAAAACTTCTCAAACCTTACTTTATTTTTCCACTACTTTTTCCCATACAGAGGCATCCACTAAAGCATGAAACACTTTAGTTTCATGCTTCTCAGAGAGCTTCAGTGAAGGAGTTGTTCTTAACAGAAAATAATGTTTCTCTTAAGTAAATTAATGTTTGAGATTTTTTTAACTCTTAAAATATATCTTCTGAAGTGTTAAGAATGATTTTTCTCTAATGAAGTCTTACTATAGAGCTCATTATTGTGAGATGATTTAACTATAATTTGTAACCTTGGTTATAATTAGCTTTGTATCCTAGGCTGGGGAAGCTTTCAGAGAAAGATAGTTGTGTGGGGAGCATCTGTATGCGGTTTGCAGGCAGCTGCTACAGAGAGATTTAACCTGTTGCTTCTGAGTCAGGTTCAGGGAAATACATGTAATATCCAAAGACTTTCTGGAAGGGACTCTTCAGGAAAGGTCACTGTAAAGTGTGATGGCTGCTCTTTTTATTCCAATTTAGAGGAATTACTAGTGACGCTTTTGAACATTCCAAGAGTTAGATTGCTATACTTGAACTTTTGTAGCTTCAGCATTTTGACAACAGCTCATTGGACAAAGATAACTACTAGCATATAGGGGGAGAGAATTCAAACCGTTTATTTAAATTTTCTTATTCCCATGATAAATCTCAGCATAAAGGAACAGAAATTTAAGAAAATAGATAAGAACAAAGATAAGAACAGATGTCACTTTTTAATGTTTCTTCAACAAAATTGATAGACGATAAAATTAAGTCTTCATGGTAATACCTATTACTTATCATATAGAATGTATAGTCTAAAAGAGGAGGCAATTCTAAAATAAATTCCATTTCGTGTTACTTTCACTAAATGAGAGACAGCATGAGGAGTTCAGTCAAACAAAGCACGTTTGGGAAAAGAACTTGTATAGAGATGGAAAAAACGTGTCTAGAGTAAGATGGACCCTTCATTTTATTCAGGGATATATGATTTGCAGTTTTGTCAAGGGTATTTGTTTCAGGATTTAAGATATGCTTTGTCTGCTAAGATCTGATATGTATCCAACCATTTAGAAAACATCCAGGAACCCTTGTCATGGTGCTAGGTTTACTGATTGGTGGCAAACTAGCCTCTCCTCCTGGGAGTTTGCAGGCTGGCAGGGAGGGGACTGGGAAATGTGTCAGGTCACTGAGCATCTGCAATGGTCCTTGAGCATCAGGGGTCTGGTCCACACTGGGTTTCTAAGGGCATTGGATGGGGAGCTGGAAAACCCAAGTTGTTATCCTGGCTGATATACTGGTTATGTGGCCTTGGATACCTTTCTAGGCTTTTCAGTCTCTCTGCTCTCGTTGGCAGACCAAGGACTTTGGACTGTGATCTTTTCATCCTCTTTGTAGAATGCTGCATGATGAAGAGAAATCAGGGTGTGGTGGGGGTGGTGTGGTGAGCAGAGTTTGGGTTGGGGGAAGTCAGGCTAGAGACTGCATTGGACACTGGGAAAGAGTAAGGACCATGATAGTAGGAGGTCAAGGAGACCGGACATCAGGCCCATCACTGATTCTACAATTTCAAATATATAACAAAATAATGAATTAGCAACATTCACTTACTCCTTGATGGTTTTCAATGAATTTTCACAAATAATGGCAGTTGATTTTCTTTACATTTCCAAGAGGTTATTCAAGTAGAAAGGTGATGAAACCGGGACTAATTTCACAGAGCATGTTTGTACCAATATGCTCCGTTGCTTTTTTGCAGGATCTGTAGAGACAAGAGAAGCTAGAACACACTTTGGGAACCTTGTGTAAATAGGAGACAGAGGTAAGGGTGGCATCAGATTTTAGTGGAGTTTCAAATGTATGAGGAAAAGTTTAGGTTATACTCTGAAAGATGTGTGTGTGCTAAGTTGCTTCAATTGTGTCTGACTCTTTGTGATTCCATGAACTGTAGCCCTCTAGGCTCCTCTGGCCATGGAATTCACCAGGCAAGAGTGGTGAGTGTGTTGTTCCAGGGGATTTGCCCCGCCCAGGGGTCCAATCCACATCCCCCACATTGCAAGCAGATTCTTTACTGTTGAGCCACTGGGGAAGCCCATACTGGAAGCTAAGAATCTCTAATTGTGATATTAAGACCTGAAACATCTGAAATTCTGATTGTTAATCTTTAGTTTGATTACTCCTGTTCAGGGCTTCCTCCTCATCTCATTTCCTTCCCCATCCCCAGCAGGAATTCTGGTGATTTGAGTATTATAGTCATGGATAGTGAAAGTGAAGTTGCTCAGTCGTGTCCGACTCTTTGCGACCCGTGGACTGTAGCCCACTAAGCCCCTCCGTCCATGGGATTCTCCAGGCAAGAATACTGGAGTGGGTTGCCATATGGATAAGACTCTTCCAAAAACTTTGAGTGCAATTGGAAAAAGAAAATTCTCATATAAAGATGGGCATTCTTGGGCCATTGTACTATTGATCAATGGAATATGTTCCAGTAGCAAGTTATTCTTTGGAAATTTTGTCACCAGATGTGAAATTATACAAAATTAATGGGAGTGTGAACAAACTGTGAAGATGTGGACATGTAAGTTCCATTCTACAGTGTCCTTGTCACTCCGCTCCAGACATTAAGTACACTAACGGGGGTCAAGTCCCCTCCCCTTTACCCTGTGTTCCCGCAGAAGAGAGTTATCAGGATTCATCTGGTTATGCACACGAGGAACCTACGTTTAACTGTGTTAAGCAAAAGAAAAAAAAAAACAACAAAGTATATTTATTGGCTCATGTGACTGGAAAGTCCAAAGGTGAACTTTGCTTTAGTCAATGGCTGGAACACAGAGCCTCATGGCTGGAACACACACCCTCTCTCTCTCCCTGCTTCTTAGCTTCTCTTCTTTCTGAATCAGCTTCATTCTGAGGCCCCTTTCCATGTGTTCCATGTGCTGAGAAAGGTGAGCACTGGTAGTTCCAAACCTGCATTCCTGGGCTTTTGATCCACAAGAAGAGAAGACTTGTCTCTTCCAGGTCCCATTTATGGAAGTCTTCTAAAAGGTCTCTGATTGGCTGTGCTTGGTGGTCACTGACTCAGTCTCCATGTCCAACCAAGAGTTCTGCTGAAATAGTCTTGGACTGGATGGAGTGCCCAATCCTGTTTGTATGTGGCGCTGGTGGTGGGGTGGGGCAAAGGACTGGGAGGGGCACCACGACGGACAGTTCTGTCAAGATCATATATATCCCCCAAACTTATGAGACTGCCAGTCAAAAGCACCATGTCTAGTACCGGGGAGGATTGCTCCCTCCTTTTTGGGGATAGCCTCCTAGACAGTGATGTGAACTTTGTGTGCAGAGGCAACTCAGATGCCCAAGGCCATGCAAATTCCAGAAATGAAACCTTCCTCCCAGCCAAGCCAAGTCAGGAGATGAAATAGTTCTTTCCATGTCTAGACTTTGGTAATAGGATCCAGAGGATTACGGAGTGAGGAACCCACCATTTATCCATGTCCATGTGCTTTTAGGAAACACCCTTGTGCCCTATTTTCAGCCTAAAAATTTTATTTTCAAAAGCCTTGGTCATCCTGGGATCATGAGATTGGAGACCCCCTACTTTTGGCATTACAAGATCTAGCGACACAGTGACAGTCTGAACAAGGAAGTAAAGTGAGGAACATGGAACTATTGTTCAAACAGGTTTGTTGAGGTTGTGGGAACTGGGCAGAGAGGAGGCAGTGGGCAGAGATTAGGGTTATCACTTAGGAGGCCTAAGATGATTGGTTCCAAGCTATAATACTGGCTTGTATGAGCAACTTTATGAAGGTCTGATGAGGACTAAGGAGGCTTTGTGTTGACAGAAGCATTGGAAGGATAAAACAAATCAGGAGGGAGAAGACCAGAAGGTAGGCTGGGTCAGTAGGTGAAGTGGCTGTGTGTTGTACATTTGTTCATAGCAAATGGGCTGTATCAAGAGGCATCCTGTAGCCACCACACATCCTAGGGGCAAAGCCTTTATATGTGTAGCACTGACATTTATCAAAGGCATACCTAGCGTGCCAGGTCCCATGTTACATGCTTTACATCCATTACTCATAAAAGCCCTCTAAGGTGAGAAAACAGAAAGTAAGGGAAGTAAATGACTTGCTCAGGGTTATATGGTCATTAAATGGATTCAAATCCTGGCAATCTGAAACAAAAGCCTGTGCTTAAACTCTGCAACACTGTCTTCAAAGTCAAGATAAAAATCCAGTACATCAGGCCAAATTGAAGGATGAGTGCCAAACTGGACCATCTGATGGGCATCCAGACTGCCAGGAATACAGGTCAGAGAGGATGGAATGGAGGCTATTGGGGTGAAGAGGTAGAGTATTGGGGTTCAATAGCAAACTTAGTGCCTGAGTAAGAAGGGCACAGGCATAGATTCTTGGCTTGGGGTTCGGGTGCAGCGAGGAACGTGGGTAGGAACAGTTCAGGAAGTTGAACAGGTGGGCAGATCAATAGAACAACTAGAGCTTGATTGTTGATCTGAGGCCAGGAACTCTGCCATCTGCCTCGGTTTAAATATCCTTCGTGATGGAAGTCAATACAAATACAGCATGGGCAGCTCCTTAGAGGGAGACAGAGTTCTATTAGTTGTCAGGCACTACTGGGGAAAAAAGAGCTAACATTTGTAGAGCATCTGCCATGTGCCTTCTATACATAATCTCACCAAATCTTCATTAGAGTGCTGGGAGGAGATGTATTGTGGCTTTTTTTTTTTTTGGTTGTTGAGCCAGGAAATGAAGGCTTAGAGAGGTTAAATTACTTGCCTAAGCTCCTGGAGCCAGACTGGAAGTTGAAGGAGCTGTCATGGAAACTGAAATCTATCTGTATCTCAGCCTCATCCTGAGTCTTCAGGGAGTCATCCTGGTTCCGGCAGGGCAAGGTCAATTTCAAGTCTGGGCCATAGACTTGGGGAAGTCAGCAAAGGCATATGATTGGAAAGGGAGATTGTGAGTTGAACATTTAGACGTTTGAATGGGAGCTGAGAGCAGGTCATCTGAACAGAGTTGTCCAGCAGGACTGTATTTGGCTTTGGCAGAAAACTCAATAACCTAGTAGATTTTACCCTCAGTGCGGGATCTCTATCATTACGCAGGACAGATACGTCAGCAAGTCAGATGTTTGGAGGGCTTAATTTTAGTTACTGATTTCAGTTGAAGAGAAGGGACCTTTGCCAGCTGCCATGGCCTGAATTTACCTTTAGACATGCAGGTACTTTTCCCAGAAATATGATAAATAAAAAATAGATACATAGAGAAGAACATTAGCACATATTCAATGTCGCAAGAATGTAGAATACACTCCAGCTATAAATGTCCATACTTGAAGATGCTCTAAATGATGAAATGTTTAGAGTTATTTACTGATGAAATATGAGTGATATATCATTTCCCAACAAATTCAAGGTCAAATTGGTCACTGTGTAAATTTGACTGGATGTAGGTGTTTGCTGTGTGCAGTGAACTGTGTATACATATGGTAAGAAGAAGGGGAATGAGAAGGTACATGAGAAGAAATATTTGAGACATATTTTTGAGACTCCATAGTTCATTTGGAGAGGTAAGACAATCATGTTTAAAATGTTAAAGTAGCACAATAGAATAGTATGATTTTAGAGTTGATGGGATCTTTCAGACAGTGATGAAGATCACAGTGCTAGCCAGTACTATGAAGTACAAACTTATTAGGAGCAGTTGAACATAAATGTTATGGAAACTAAAACGAATGGAACTGTCTGAGCCTGGAAGACAGATCAGGGGAGGCTTCCTAGAGGAGGCAAATTCTGATGAGTGTGTGACAGAAGGGGTTTCCAGGTAGCATGCTGCTGCTACTGTTAAGTCGCTAAGTTGTTTCTGACTCTTTTGCAGCCCCCACGTACTGTAGCCCACCAGGTTCCTCTGTCTATGGGATTCCCCAGACAAGAATATTGGAGTGGGTTGTCATTTCCTACTCCAGAGGATCTTTCTGACCCAGGGATTGAACGCACGTCTCCTGTTTGGCAGGTGGATTCTTTACCACTGAGCCACCTGGGAAGCCCAAGGTAGCATGACCAGGAACTTATCAATATCCTGCAGCCAGAGACCACTGGGAAATGACTGGTAGTTGAACAGGTTATGTTTGCTACTTGTTACAGTGAGGGAAAATGTACACTACAGGAAAACATGGAGCGTTGCAGTAAATGTTAGAAATGAGTGAGTATAGGATTTGGTCTTGTAAGTGATTTGGAAGAGGGTTTAAAGAAATAGGACTTTGCTCTGCATTGAAGCAGAAATAATCTTATGAGTTTGTATCTTAATAAGTCTTATCTAGAAGGAGCAAGACTAGAGAGGCTAACACTATTATTGGCAAAGACGCAGCAAACATTCATTAGCCAGATTGGGAGGCTACTGGTCATTTAGGGGACTGGATATTTGTGTTTTTGTGTTCAGATAGGATACCACAGTGGCCTTCTTTTTGTCCTGATCCATCACAGTCACAGAGTGGCCTTATCTGGTATTGATGCTCTGTGAAATCGTCTCCATCCAACAAGAGAGCCCCAGGGCCAGCTCCCAGATGCCTGTGCTACTTTTGTGCTCTTTCATAAACTGGAAATTACGTTCCACAGTGTATCTGATTTTATGCACGGACCAAGATACCCATTTACAATAGGAGCCTGTTAGTGAATACTTCTTTGGGGGGTTATTGAGGTGATTTTCTTCCTATTCTGTAAAATTGTATTTAATGCTAACAGCATTTATTAAGTTCTCACTGTTTACTAGGTACCCTGTAAGATTCCAGGGATGTCAAGATAACAAGGATCTCAAGAATCTCATAATCTAATGAGAAAACCACATGTGAATCAGTGATTATGATGCATTGAAATAAAACTGGTAGAGATATGAGAATAGGTAAAGAATAACAGGGGCTTTGGGGATGAAAGTGATGCTGAGAAAAAGCAGGCTCTTGTGCAAACAGTGAGCTAATCACAGAGGTGCTGAATAGGTTGGCAACTGCTGAGGTATGTTTGCAGTTTTGAGAATCAGCATCTTTGGGCTGAAATGCAGTCTGAATTCAAAGATTCTCCATCCTCTCTCTAAGCTGATCTTGGCATAGAAGAGATACACATTTTTGGCTCACTTGGCAAACCAAGTATCAGATCAGCTCAGTGCAAGAATGAGAACATACATGTGCAAGCATTTGTGATACAGCAGGGTTACTTGTTAAAAGGAAAACTCCCACAATTATGGAGAGGATCTACATGGTTAACACCAGGCTATGGTCATTTAGGTTTAAAGGCTCCTCTAAGTTGGGAACTGTTAAATCATACTAAAAACGATCAACCTGGTAATTATGACAAGGCTGGGTGCTTTATGAACTATGTCTATTATTACCCTTAGAGTTATTGGTATGTAACTCATTGGATTTGTGGCACTAATTTATGGCCTTCACATCTACAGGGATGGATACGAAGGTGTAGCCTGGGATTCCCATGAATTTAAGGTCAGACATGTTAACAAATTAGAGGTAACCCTAACCAATCTAGCATTGGTATGATCCCAATGGGTCAAAGATCTGTATTCTACTAGTATGACCACTTAGCAGCTGTGTGTGTGTGTGTGTGTGTGTGTGTGTGTGTGCCTTCAGTGGGGTTGGAGGATGTAATTGACCATATCTAAGCCTTAACATGGAGAAGGCAATGGCACCCCACTCCAGTGCTCTTGCCTGGAAAATCCCATGGACGGAGAAGCCTGGTAGGGTGCAGTCCATGGGGTCACGAAGAGTGGGACATGACTGAGCGACTTCACTTTCATTTTGCACTTTCATGCACTGGAGAAGGAAATGGCAACCCACTCCAGTGTTCTTGCCTGGAGAATCCCAGGGACGGGGAAGCCTGGTGGGCTGCCGTTTATGGGGTCGCACAGAGTTGGACACGAGTGAAGCAACTTAGCAGCAGCAGCAGCAGCAGGGTTACTTAGCATTTCTGAAGGATGTTATTATTTCTAATCATAAAAGTATACATGCTTCCAATGAAAACTTTGGAAAATACATTATGTATTTTTAAAAATCAGGGAGAAAGTTTGCCTATAATCCCATGACCCAAAAGTACCCATAACATTTTGGCATTTTTCTTCCTCTTTATTTTTAATGATATTTTTCCATAGTTAAATGCACTCTGTTTGCTTAACCTTATGTCCTCAATATTTTCCAGCTTCTCGGAAAGCTTTATTAATGTTGTATAATATTTGATTGCATGATTTACCATAATTTATTAACTATTCCCTTAAAATTGGACCTTTAGGCTGTTTCCAAATATCTGGTATTATAACTGACATTTTGATGAAATCTTTGTTCATATTTCAGATTACTTCTTTAAGGAAGATCCATGGAAGGGTAATTCCAGGCTCAAAGAGTAAGAATACTTTAAGACCTTTGGTACTTACTGCCAAACAGATTTTCAGAGTAGGTGAACTTGTGATTGCCAGTGCACAGAAATCCCCTCTCACTTGTTTGTATGAGGGGTTATTTATTTTTTTCTTAAGTGAATAGCAGTTTTGCCAATTGCTGATTTTGTTCCTTTGTTACCAAGACCTCTCTTTTAGAATGGTGATTGGTCAGATGTTGCATTAAAAAAAATTATTCACAGAGTGGTCCTGAATATCCATATAGGGGCCCATGACAGAGAGAACATTAGTTTGTGAATGATTTCTTAAAGCCAGTGACAGGCAGGCACATCTTGTAAGGGCACTCTTCAGACCTTTGTGTGGAGCACCTCCTAGTGAAGTGATGCTGGACAAAGGCCCCACTTTTAGGGCCAAAATCCTCTGCCAACTCTGTGTCTGTAGTTTGGTGGTTGGGTGCTTGGACTCCTAGACTCTTGGAACATTTGGGATCATTATGCTTGTGGTCCCTACACTGTTGGAAGGGGCTGTCACTTAGGGAGCATGGGTCTGTGTCTATTTCATTCATGCTGTTCTCTGAGCAGTTGACCCAGGAGCAGGTTGTGCTGGTGGGTACAATGTGAGGCCGGCTGTGCCCTAATGTAGCATGTGGACACCTGAGAGATACCCACTCCCCAAAGCCCTCTGCCCTCTTAGTCACTGATCTCTACCCCAAACAAGTCAAGGAAAGATCCTGAATTTTGAACCTTCTGGGTTTACTCCCTTTCCCAAACACTAGCCAACCATATCAAAGTATCTCATTTTCAGAGTGATGACCCTTGCTTTATTCCATAAGAAGGAGGAACTTGGAGCTTACTCAAACCTCCATGGGGTGTTTTGTTGCCCAAAACATTGCTTCAGACTACAAGGGAACTATTGAACATACCACCACAGTACGTTTGAGGTGGTTTTTGAGTTCCAATTTCAGTTTTTCCCACAACTGCTATTTTGCTACAGAAATAATTTACAACTACAATAAAAATACTTCTGGTTTTCTTCTAAAAGTTGGAGGAGAAAATTATTAAAGTGTTATGATTCCATTTTCTTTTGTGGATCTCAGTCAATAATTTTGAGCAAAATTGTTTTCGTTCATTTGTTCACCAAATCATTATTTAGTGAGATTCATTTAGCAGTTGCTGTTGAATCATATTTATGACCCATTTTGTCAAATGTGAGGTCATCTTATACATGGTAATGTAGAAAAACAGGGAGGAAATCATGACCTAATCATTTATTGGTTGCTTTTTGATGAGACATATAAAAGTTCTCATAGCTTGCATAAAGTAGTATCCAAAGTACCCAAGCTCTGTAGGAAGTCCATTAATTAATAATTGATTCAATAAATGTTACATGCTGGTAACTGGGGATATGGTAGCCATCAAAACAAAGGTTGTGGTGGAGTGTACATCTAAGTGGGAAAGACAGGTCTGCTTCAGAGAGCAGAAAGTGCTTGTGAGGAAAGTAAGGAATCTAATGAATAGAGTGCCTGGGTTTTTGTAGATCGAAGGGTAGGAAAGACTTCTCTGTGTTTGAGACATTTGAGTTGAGACAAGTCTTGCATACTGGGGAGGGGTGTGTGCATGCATGCTAAGTCGCTTCAGTCATGTCCAGTTGTGTCCAACTTTTTGCGACCTTATGGATTGTAGCCCACCAGGTTCCTCTGTCCATGGGATTCTCCAGGCAAGAATACTGGAGTGGGCTGCCATGCCCTTCTCCAGGAGATCTTCCCAACTCAGGGACTGAACCCAAGTCTCCTGCAGCTACTGCATTTCAGGCGGATTCTTTACCACTGAGCCACCAAGGAAGCAGATTGGGGAGGGGAAGTAGGCTTTATTCTCAGGGCACTGGGAAACCATTAGGAAGTTTTTCTTTTGGAGCATGATGTTTGAGGTCATTTATTAAAAATAGGGTTGAGGGAGTTTCCTGGCTAAGTGGTTAAGACTTTGCCTTTCAATGGAGGGGAGGCATATTTGATCCCTTATTGGGGGGCTAAGGTACCACACACCACAGGGTGCAGTCAAAAATTAAAAACCTAATCACAGGGGTTGAGATTAAGAAGGTTAAGCAGTTCCTCACTGTGATGATCGTATTGGAAGCGGGAACAAAAGTGGCATTCACACTTAGAAACTTCTTGGGTTGTTCTGGTCAAGGTGTGCCCTATATCATTAAGTGGCTGAAAACATTCCATAAACCGTATGCATATGTGTGAGTACATGCTAAGTCACTTCAGTAGTGTCTGACTCTGACCTTATGGACTATAGCCCGCCAGGCTCCTCTGTCCATGGGATTCTCCATGCAAGAATACTGGAGTAGACTGCTGTGCCCTCCTCCAGGGGATCTTCTAGACCCAGGGACTGAACCCATGTCTCTTATGTCCCCTCATTGGCAGGCTGGTTCTCTATCACTAGCACAACTTCCATAAAGAGTATATCCACCTTTAACAGTATATCACCCTCCATAAACAGTATTCAGTTTAGTCGCTCAGTCATGTCCGACTCTTTGTGACCCCATGAACTGCAGCACGCCAGGCCTCCCTGTCCATCACCAACTCCCGGAGTCTACCCAAACCCATGTCCATCGAGTCGGTGATGCCATCCAACCATCTTATCCTCTGTCGTCCCCTTCTTCTCCTGCCCTCAATCTTTCCTAGCATCAAGGTCTTTTCAAATGAGTCCCTTCAAAAAGTTTTTAATATAAATACAAATATTTATTTATCCATAGAATATAAACAGCTTAATGAGTCTGCCAGGAAGTTCTTATGTAAAGCTTTAAAAAAAAAAGCTGTTCCTAGCATAGTGGGGCTTCCCTGGTAGCTCAGCTGGTGAAGAAGCCACCTGCAATGCAGGAGACCCTGGTTCTACTCCTGGGTCAGGAAGATCCCCTGGAGAAGGGATAGGTTACCCACTACAGTATTCTAGGGCTTCCCTCTTGGCTCAGATGGTAAAGAATCTGCGTGCAATGAGGGAGACCTGGGTTCAGTCCCTGGGTTGGGAAGATTCCCTGGAGGATGGCATGGCAACCCACTCCAGTATTCTTGCCTGGAGAATCCACGTGGACAGGGGAGCCTGGCGAGCTACAGTCCATGGGTCACAAAGAGTCAGACACGACTGAGCAACTAAGCACAGAGCAGCATAGTGACTTGTGGATGGTATGCAATCAGTAAATATTTGCGGAATCAGTTATACTGAATCTTCTGTACTGTCAGTACTGTACCATCCTAGGATATAGAATCACACTGAAGTCACAGTATTTTTATGAAAAGACCAAATAATATCTTTGGGAAAAAATTAGATAAAATGTTAACTGTACTATGAATATTAATGATTTTCAATTAGAGTCACAATTAACAGTTGAAATATTGAATATAAATATCTAATACACAGCTATAATTATCTTCTTTAAATACTTCTCACCACACAGTATAGGTGGAAATCTCTGCAAAGTCCACAGATTGGATAAAGGTTTTGCTAGTATCAGTTGGTTTTTTCCCACTCTATTTAGCACATGTGAAAATTCCTTATTTATTTTATGAACCTCCCAGTTGTTGAACCAACCTCTGTTCAGAACTCTTCTGCCAGCCCCCATAGAATGGAGTATAGATGGTGATAGCATATAATTAATAATGTTTGTTAATGAATGTTTAACTCAGTGTCTTCCAGGAGATTGAGTTCAAAATATCCTCTCTGAGTCATCAGACATTTATGGAGAGCGTGCCAAGTGCCATCCATTGTGGTCAGTTCTGGGAGTTAACAGGCTTCTTACAAGGAACTCACAGTCCAGAGGGCAATCTGGTCAGTACTTAGAGCAAAGAGGAGAGTTTTGAAAGATGATCTTTGGGTGGTGTCCCTGAGTCTAAGCTTGAGGAAAGGAGAGAGTTTTGAGTGAAGCCGTGCATTATTTCACAGAAGTCTTCAGTGTAGAATTGGGTTGTTTTTCTTAAAGACAGATTACGAAAGGAAGACAAAGATGAAAAAGACAGCATGTGCCTTGCATCTTTAGGTAACAGCGCCACCTGTGTCCTGATTCTCATTTCTGTTGAGATTACCGTGGGGATTCCCTGGCTGTCAGTGACTCAGTGTTCATTTGGCCCTGACCGCAACATCCTCCTCGCTTCAACACCAGGCCCCGTGAAACACGCCCTGTTGGCTCACAAGCCTTGGGATCTACCTCATGGCCTCCGCTCCTCCTGACCCTCACATACTCCTGCAGCTTTATTTTATTCTTTTTGACTGCACTGTGTAGCACATGGCATCTTAGTTCCCTGACCAGGGATTGAACCATATCCCTGAATTGGAAGTACAGAGTCTTAAACACTGGACCACTAGGGTAGGTCCCCACATATTCCTGCGGCTTTAGATTGGCAGATTCTTGATTCTGCTGCCTTCTTGGTTGCTAGCAGAGCATCACTTATTCATTGCTTTATTCATTCATTCACTCATTCATTCTTTCAATAACTATTTTTTCTGAGTATCTACGCATTTAAACACTGGCTATATAATGGAAAACAAAGCCAATTTCCTCTCCTTATGATCCCTACATTCAAGTTGGAGGAGACAGCCAATGTGTGTATAGTTGTAATGACAAATATTAAGAAGAATGAAGCCCAGCTCAGGAACAGAGAGCACTGGGATGGGGGTAGTGGGGAGGGTAGTATAGCCTAGACACAGAAAGCCTCAGGGATCAGGTCTGAAATTTGAGCAAAGTCTGGGTGGGAGGAGAGCTCTAGGCTGAGAGCAGGAAGTGCAAAGGCCAGAGGAGGCAGCAGGAGAGGTTGGAGTAGGTTTGGAATGTTTGAATAGCAAAGAGGCTGGTGTGATTAAAACAATGCAAGAGCTTTTAGAGGGCCTTGGGACTTTGAGGGAACGTTAGACTTTACTCTGAGAAGCAAGGAAGCACCTGCTGGGATCCTAACCTACCCTGGAAGCTTTGTTAGGTCCAATCCTCATAGAATTAATGAGTTTCAGGAAGGAATATGCAGTGAGTGGAGGCCTATTCATCTCCCATAGGCCCTGCCTGATGGGCCTGAACTCCAACTCAAGATTCTTGAAAGTGATGTGATCAAAGGAGAGTGACATTGACAAAGAATTTGAAGCAAGGATAACCCAGAGAATTTCAAAGGGGATGTTTTGCTTTGGGTGTGAGCACAGTTTTGTTGTGGATAGAAAACAGTATGCATTCACAGATTCAGTGCCCTGAGGAGACTTTTTTCATACAGTAAGAAATCTGAAGACTGGAGAACCCATCCATTTTTGCTAAAGTTCACTTACTAAGTATTTGATGCAGATACTAGATTAAAATCCAGGCCTTTCTCCTCTTGATCTTGACTCTTGAGGAAAGGGATGATGCATGTGGGTTAAGGAAGAGAAACAATGGGAAATTTGGCCTGAGATTAGCTACCTAATAAGAACCAGAACTGTCAGGGTTAGTGACTTGGAGCATGCCCAGAAAGTCTCCTTAAACATCAGCATTCGTTTGGACAACAGATGCCCGTGGAGCAACTGCTGTGTTCTCGGTACGACTGTGTGTGATGCTGGGGGAACAGGGAGCTGTGTTCACAGGGGGAACAGGAAGCTGGTACTGTAGTAGTAGAGGCAAATAATAATAATAATAATAAGTCATACATAGTAAGTGTGGTTCATAACATGAATACACACAGGCTACTAGGAGAGAAGGTCATGAGTCAGAGGGGAAATGAAGGTTCCCCTGAGAAATGTCTTGTTAAGATAGGACCAGGGACCAGAGGAGCTTGTCTGGAGAAGATCCTTGCCAGAGAGAAAAACCCAGGCAGGAAGGTTGAGAAAGGAAAGAGTTGGGTTGTTTTTGAGAAACAGGGAGCAAGTTGTGTTATTGGATCAAAGTGAGCCAGGAGAGAGGGTGGAAGGAAAAGTGGTAAGCTGGGCCAGCGCCATCATGTAGTGTCCTGAGGGAAATGGAAATCCAAAGAGCCAGTTTTGAGAAAAAGAGGATTGACAAATGAATTTGGATATCATTCTAGGAGTTTCCTGGTGAAGGGGCTGGAGGAAGCAAGAATACATAAAGGAGATAACAGAGTGTTCGATTGGGTGGTGGCAGAGATGAGAGAAGTGGAGAGAGGAAAGGGAGGTTTTGAAGGCAGAATCAGTGGAACTTGGTAACTGATAGCACATGGGAAATTGTGGTCCAGGATGCTCCAAGATTTTAGCAGGGGTGGTGGTAACATTCACATAGGTGAGGAAGACTTTTCCCAAGTTCCGTTCATGAGTTCAGTTTTGGACACATAACATTTGAGTTATAGGTGAGATATCTCAGAGGAAAAGGCAAGTAGGCATTTGGACAGATGGGTGTGGAGATTAGATGATAAATTTAGAAAGGGCACATAAATTTGAGAGTCTTTAGCCTGTAGTTGGTCATGCAGAGAATAGAGGCTGAACAAAGAAGGTGACTGAGGAGCATGCTTTGGGATTTCTACCTTAAAGGGCAGTAGGAGAAACATACAGAGAAGTATTAGTAGCAGCCCTGGAAGTAGGAGAAAAGCCAGGGGTGTGATGTCATTGATGAAAGTCACTTGATATTAGTGAAAAAGTTTGTTTGCACATGCTTCTTACTGAGCCCTTTCTGAAGATTTGGGTTCAGTCTCTTTCTCCAATTTAACCTACCAGTGCAACCATAGTGTAGCCTGTAAGTTTTGGGTGAGATGAGATTAGAAGTTCCTGAAAATATTTTTTTTTTTTTTGTTTTCATTCCATGGGCATAGTTGTTGATACTAAATTAGAATAAAATAAATGCTCAAATCATACCTTCACAATAAAATGATGATAGAATAGCGTATCTGAAGGTCAGTTTCATCATTATCATGTGCATTACTCATCTATTTCTGCTATCAATTCCATGGCTGCCTTCCAATTTAGTAGGTCTTTGAACTTTGTAAAGTATTTGCATATATACTTTTAACAAATTGAAATATAATTTCAATGTGTAATACATTGGTTTTGGGTATATGATGCAGTGATTTAACATATGTATGTATTGTGAGATGCTTACCCCAATCAGTTCAGTTCAGTTCAGTCGCTCAGTCGTGTCTGATTCTTTGCAACCTCATGAATTGCAGCATACCAGGCCTCCCTGTCCATCACCATATCCTGGAGTTCACTCAGACTCACATCCATCAAGTCAGTGATGCCATCCAGCCATCTCATCCTCCGTCATCCCCTTCTCCTCCTGCCCCCACTCCCTCCCAGCATCAGAGTCTTTTCAATGAGTCAACTCTTTGCATGAGGTGGCCAAAGTACTGGAGTTTCAGCTTTAGCAGCATTCCTTCCAAAGAAATCCCAGGGCTGATCTCCTTCAGAATGGACTGGTTGGATCTCCTTGCAGTCCAAGGGACTCTCAAGAGTCTTCTCCAACACCACAGTTCAAAAGCATCAATTCTTCGGCGCTCAGCTTTCTTCACAGTCCAACTCTCACATCCGTACATGACCACTGGAAAAACCAGAGCCTTGACTAGACAGAACTTTGTTGGCAAAGTAATGTCTCTGCTTTTGAATATACTCTCTAGGTTGGCCGTAACTTTTCTTCCAAGGAGTAAGCTTCTTTTAATTTTATGGCTGCAGTCACCATCTGCAGTGAGTTTGGAGCTCCCCACAAAATAAGTCTTACTAAATTAGCATCTATCACAACACATAGTTACAACTTTTTTTTCTTGTGATGAGAATTTTTAAGGACTACTTTCAGCAACTTTCAAATATGCAATACAATGTTATTAACTATAAGTCACCATGTTGTATGTTACATTCCCTAGGACATTTATTTTATAACTTTATTTTAAACCATTACTACATCATATTTAATATATTATCTATGTGATAGGCATTTTTAAAACCACAAATAGAAGCTTAAGCTATTTTCTTTTCTGGGACAATATATCATGTAAGGAAAATATATCATGTAAAAGCAAGTTGCTTTTGGATAACTAGCAAAAGACTCAGAGGATCACCCCGGCTCTTATTATTAAAATGCATTTTAGCTCATTAAAACTGAAGAGAAAAGACACTTGTTAATTGAGGTTGCCTTTCGCCTCTCCCCTTGGGAGCTTAGCCCATCCTGTATGTGACAGTGGACCCTGAGGGAGCATCATATCTTTATTCCTGTATTTTCCTACAGGAAAAGACACAGTAGAAAGTCACTAGTAGTACATGAAACTAATGTACAAAAATAAAAAACCATCCTGTGTGTGCATTTTCAGATTAGAAGGGATTAACTACATTTACATTTTCTCTAATCTTCTAATGTAGTCTTTTCATTTTTTAAATATGTTTCATCATATTAAAAGACTGTTTAAGATTCAGGAATGACCTTATTTATAAGAGGAGGTTATAAAAGCACTTAGTAGTGCTTATTATGTCCATTGTTGTTTTAGTCACTAAGTCCTGTCTGACTCTTTTGCCACCCCATGGACTGTAGCCCACCAGGCTCGTTCATGGGATTTCCCAGGCAAAATTACTACAGTGAGTTGCCAGTTCCTTCTCCAGGGGATCCTTTTGACCGAGAGGGATTGAACTCATGTCTCCTGCATTGGCAAGTGGATTCTTTACTACTGAGCCACCAGGGAAGCCCGTATTATGTCCATAGCACTTTCTTAACCTACGATTGAAAAATATATAATAAAAACCTCTCCTGGACTTTGAGTGTTTTGGGAGTTTGCTCAGGATCCCCTGGATCAGTGAGAATCCACCAGACCTCCTCAGGCACCTTTGTCTTCTTACCTGAATGCTTAGAAGGTGAGCCTACCAGTGGTTTTAGGTGTCTTGGCATAAGTGTCTGTCAGTTATATGAAACCTTCACAGCAGTGTGTCCTAAGAAGTAGTACTAGGTACTTTCTGGCTATATTTGATGATCCATCTTCTTGCTTGCTCTTAACCAAAAAAAAAAAAAAAAAAAAAGAATTTCCCCCCAGATCTGTGCCTTTGGGTGAACCATTGCTGAAGATAATCTTTGAGGGGGGAAGTGGGGCTGATTTCAGCTTCAGAGAGGACTTCTGCAAGTATTTGTGGAAGTTGACTCCCCTCGGATAACTATGTCTGGTGCAGAAGTTGAGTGAAAAATAACCCTCAGCCCGTGGGATACTGTGCTGGGGACTCCAGTAGCTTTCCTGCAAGTGCAGTGCTTTTGGAATGTCAGCCACTTTTTTCTGTGTGACTGCAGTAAACTGAGTGACAGTCCCTAAGCTGTCTTGTGCTATGTTAGACACACATTACAGCATATTATTCCTGAAAAGTGGGAGACACACTTTTTTTTTTTTTCTGTTGAGGTACACATTTAAAAAGCAGTTTGTGAAAAGAGAGTGCCATTTTAAAATTTAAGTGTAAGTACCAGAAAGGCTTATTTGGTTCTTATCTTTTATTTTTGGGCTTTTCAGGTGGTGCTAGTGGTAAAGAATCTGCCTCCCAGTGCAGGAGACATGAGAGACTCGAGTTTGATCCCTGAGTAGGGAAGATCCCCTGGAGGAGGGCATGGCAACCCACTCCAGTACTCTTGCCTGGAGAATCCCATGGACTGAGGAGCCCGGTGGCCTATGGTCCATAGGTTCACAAAGAGTCTGACACGACTGAAGCAACTTAGCACACAGGTATGCATCCTTTGCCAACAAAGGTCCATCTAGTGAAAGCTAGGGTTTTTCCAGTGGTCATGTATGGATGTGAGGGTTGGACTATAAAGAAAGTTGAGCACTGAAGAACTGATACTTTTGAACTGTGGTGTTGGAGAAGACTCTTAAGAGTCTCTTGGACAACAAGGAGATCTAACCAGCCATCCTAAAGGAAATCAGTTCTGAATATACGTTGGAAGGACTGATCCTGAAGCTGAAACTCCAGTACTCTGGCCACCTGATGCAAAGAACTAACTCATTTGAAAAGACCCTGACGCTGGGAAAGATTGAAGTCAGGAGGAGAAGGGGACGACAGAGGATGAGATGGTTAGATGGCATCACCGACTCAATGGACATGAGTTTGAGTAAGCTCCACGAGTTGGTGATGAACAAGGAAGCCTGGCGTGCTACAGTCCATGGGGTCGCACAGAGTCGGACACGACTGAAGTGACTTAGCAGCAGCAGCAGCAACAATGAGATTTGAGGAATTGCTAATTAAAGGTTAACCTTTGATAGTCTGGCTCCCATATCTGAGTGGGATGCCCTCTCTTATCTGCACTCTCTCTTCCATTCATTCCAGAATTCCTACCACTTGGCTATACAGCTGAGGTGGCTCCCCTTCAAGTTCAGTTCAGTTCAAAGATATTTTTAAATATATAGTCAATCTTTGATTATCTGGGCTGTTGATCTAAATCAGATTTTGTTTGAAAATTTGATAGTCACTGGAGAATTTGAACTTTGCCCCCATGAGCCATGTGGTTTTGTTCAGGTTACTTAAGCTTGCTGAGCCTTAGTTCACTCTGCTTAGCATGGGACAGTGTAACCTCCTTAGACAGGTAGTTGGGTCATAAATGGTGATATAGGTAAAGGGTCTGGCAGAGGGTGAGGCACGGAGTGGAAACAGTATGATGCAGCCAGTCTGGGCGTCCTAGCATTCCAGAATGAGGCCAGACGAGGAGTGCTGTCTCATCAACTCGTGCTCAGTTGTGTCCGACCCTTTGTGACCCTGTGGACTGTATCCTGCCAGGCTCCTGTGTCCATGGGATTCTCCAAGCAAGAATACTAGAGTGGTTTACCATTTCTGACTCCAGGGGATCTTCCTGACCCAGGGATCAAACCCATGTCCCTTGTGTCTCCTGCATTGGTGGGCAGATTCTTTACCACTGGGCCACCTGGGAAGCCCATAAGAGGGGGAGTATTCAAGGACAATAGATAATCCAGTCCTTTACTTGTCCTTTTTCTCCACTGGCTCCCATCAACGTATCCCGGTTTGCACATATGCTCTGTGTGAAACAGCTGTTTTCTCTGCCTGCTACTTAAGCTGAAATTCTCTCTTGGGCTGGGGGAAGCACTTTTCATTCTAGACCCACTGTGACTGCCCCTCTTCTGTGGTCTTTCCCTGCCTTACCAGGGAGAGTAGTTGTACTTTCCAGCACCTTTGAGATGCTTTGCTCATGCCAGCTGTTAAAACTGATACACAAAGAGTGACTTCTCTGCTGTCTCTGTTGCAGACCTAAGAGTGTAGGTAGTAAAAGTGGACCTAAGGCTCTGGTTTTTCCAGTGGTCACGTACGGATGTGAGAGTTGGACTGTGAAGAAGGCTGAGCGCCGAAGAATTGATGCTTTTGAACTGTGGTGTTGGAGAAGACTCTTGAGAGTCCCTTGGACTGCAAGGAGATCCAACCAGTCCATTCTGAAGGAGATCAGCCCTGGGATTTCTTTGGAAGGAATGATGCTAAAGCTGAAACTCCAGTACTCTGGCCACCTCATGCGAAGAGTTGACTCATTGAAAAGACTCTGATGCTGGGAGGGAGTGGGGGCAGGAGGAGAAAGGGATGACGGAGGATGAGATGGCTGGATGGCATCACTGACTCGATGGACATGAGTCTGAGTGAACTCCAGGATATGGTGATGGACAGGGAGGCCTGGTGTGCTGCAATTCATGGGGTTGCAAAGAGTCGGACACGACTGAGCAACTGAACTGAACTGAA
>SJYQ01000935.1:23478-75163 GCA_006410935.1 Redunca redunca | reverse complement strand
AGTCTAGCATAGATTATAGATTATAGAAAATCTTCTAATAAAGTCATCTAATTTTTACATATCAGAGAACAAAGAATTCGAATTAGGACCTGGTCATATAACAAGATATTAGTAGAATAATAGTCCAAGCAGGAAGCAGATTGAGAAGTGGGGAAAGGGTCTTCTGGTTCCCAGCCCAGGGCATGTTCTACTGAAGTGCACTGTTCAGAATGCTAAGTGTAGATTTTGAAAAGGGCAGTGAAGGCCTGTGCTGGGAATAAAGATGAGGGAAGTAGATATGTCAGTGTTTGTACCATTAAGGGGAGAGGGAGGTGTGAGCTCACAGAACAAGATTAAGGAAGGAAAGCTAGAAGCAGGAACTGGGCTTCCCAGGTGGTGCTAGTGGTAAAGAACCTGCCTACCAGTGCAGGAAATGCACGTTCGATTCCTGAGGTAGGAAGATCCCCTTGGAAGAGGGTATGGTGACCCACTCCAGAATTCTTTCCTGGAGAACCCCATGAACAGAGGAATCTGGCTGGCTATACAGCCCATAGGGTCACAAAGAGTAGGACACGACTGAAGCAATTTGATGCACACTTGAGCAGGAACTGTATAATGACCCCTGTGAAAGGTGGCCTTTCTAAATATGAAGGGCTGTATGAGGTAATTATCACTTTAGAACTTGAACTTCATCTTTCTGTGAAGGAAAATGTCTAACATTCATTAGCATGTACTCTGTGTATCTTGCTAGGTACTTTGTTTATACCTTCTCCCTTGATTCTCACTGGGCCATGTGAAGTAACAATTCTCCACCTAAGAATATTCTATTAAAGTGAAGGAACTTGTTCTTGGTTGTTCATCAAGTAATGCTACAAATGCTTTATCGGTTTCCAAAAAAGTGTAAAACATTAACTGCCCAACAGCCTTCAAACTATTTTTGACTAAAATTTAATTTTCTTTGATTATAAGATTTCAGGCCTGATAGACATGATTATAAACCATATAATTTTATTTATTTTATCTCAGTTGTTTGGATCTTGGAGAAATGAGATCTTATTACACCTCTCAGTTA
Organism: Redunca redunca; assembly: GCA_006410935.1. Classification (NCBI taxonomy): domain Eukaryota; kingdom Metazoa; phylum Chordata; class Mammalia; order Artiodactyla; family Bovidae; genus Redunca; species Redunca redunca. The sequence continues at coordinate 74,112 of SJYQ01000935.1, read as the reverse complement.
TCTAGTGTGTTCTTTTTTAAGATTTTATTTTATTTTCATTAATGTATAGTTGATGTAAGGGCTTCCCTGGTGCCTCAGCTGGTAAGGAATCTGCCTGTAATGTGGGAGACCTGGATTTGATCCTTGGGTTGGGAAGATCCTCTGGAGAAGGGAAAGGCTACCCACACAAGTATTCTGGCCTGGAGAAATTCCATGGAGTCAAAAAGAATCAGACAGGACTGAGTGGCTTTCACTTTTGCTGGGGGCCAGCGTGAGGAATCCCACTCATGACAAGGTCATGAGGAAGGAAGCCTGACAAAACACAAGGATGTGATCAGGCTTCAGGTGTTCCCCCTGGAATTTCCTGAGCATGTACCCCCAAAACCAAAAATCTGCTGGCCTTTGTACTCTGCTTTTCCACTCTTCTGATATTCTCTGGAAAAAGTCAACTTAGGGCTTTAGTCTTCTGCATTTGAAAGGGATGTTTCAGCTCCAACCCCCTCTGATAGCTCTCTAGCTTGCCTAACAGGTTCCCCTGGACCTCATACAGCTTGTGAATTGCTTGCAGCACCCCAACCATGAGAGGCACAAAGCTTAAAAGCATCTTAAAGACACAGAGCCTTTTCTAGAGAGTTAAAAATCATATTGGTGACGGGTTTTCACTGTTGACTCAATGATTGCTGCCAGGCCTACATGTTCTTTATCTTTTAGGCACCTGGGAGGATGTTAATCAATGTAAATGGGAAATGGAAAAAGATATATAGTAGTTTTGATGTTAGCAACACTAGACTTTTGAGTTAATTACTTTTCTTTTGTTATAAATCACTGTACTCCTTTTACTTGTTATAAATTGCTGTATCTTTTCTATGTAAGAATGTAACTTTATTTAGTGCTTTCTGAGAGTGGCACCAGACTTTGGGAAGATCAACCCAAATAAGTCTTCTGGTTGACAAACCCTTATCAGAAAAAAGGCTGTAAAATGTTAATTGGCCCTTTTGGTCGGAAGATGATGTAAATCACCTAAGACTTGTGTATACAATTAGGTATGCAGAGAGAAAAGCCTGGTTTTGATGAGTCTGGGCTGCTAATGCTGCATAACTTTGTATTACCCATTGATCTCTATGTACAATCAAAAAGGTATAAAAGGCCTTCCTAGACAATAGAGGCCGGGCAAGTCATTGGAAGGACTGGTTTCCCCCGTGTCTCCTCTTTACTCTAATTTCAGGCTGAATTCCCATCTGGGGTGTGGAGTCTCACCATGTCTACTAACTTGTCCCAGCTTCTAAGATCCATAAGAGAGAGAGCCCAAGGTGGGGCACTCTCTGATATTCAAACGGATGCTGGTGGCCTAACCTAGATGGTGCAAGCTCCTTGTCTGGAACTTTATTGGCTTTCCATGTAAACCAAGTTATTCAGCCTCTTTTCTCCACTAAAATTTCCTACTACACTATTTCTTCCTAATCTAATCTTATATTAATAAACAAATAAGTTTTTTCCTTGCCTACACCATCCATGCTTTGAATTTCCCTGGATCCACTGGGGCTGGACCCCGGCACACTTTCACTTTCTTTCATAGTTGATTTACAATGTTGTTATAGTTTCAGGTGTACAGTAAAGTGATTCAGTAACACACACACACACACACACATATATTCTTTTTCAGATTCTTTTTCATTATAGCTTATTACAAGGTGTTGAGTATAATTCCCTGTGCCATACAGCAGGTCCTTGTTGTTTATCTATTTTATGTGTGAAAGTGAAAGTCACTCAGTCTTGTCTGACTCTTTGAGACCCCAAGGACTATACAGTCTATGGAATTCTCCAGGCCAGAATACTGGAGTGGGTAGCCTTTCTCTTCTCCAGGGGATCTTCCCAACCCAGGGATCGAATTCAGGTCTCCCACATTGCAGGTGGATTCTTTACCAGCTGAGCCACCAGAGAAGCCCAAAAACACTAGAGCGGGTAGCCCCTCTCTTCTCCAGCAGATCTTCCTGACCCAGGAATCACACTGGAGTTTCCTGCACTGCAGGCAGATTCTTTACCAGCCGAGCTACCAGGAAAGCCCATTTTATGTAAAGCAATATGTATTTGTTAATTCCAAACTCCTAACTTATCCTTCCCCCTACCCCCGCAGTCATCTAGTTTTAACCAAGAAAGCACTCTGAAGTTCTTTACTGTAGCTATAGAGCAAACTTTCTGTGTCCCATTTTGGTGAAAGAACAGGTGTCCTTTGTCATGTCAGGTGACCCACATTCTGCAGGGTGCTGTCGTGAAGATAGCAGAAGGAGCAGGAGGATCAGGATGTCAGTGTTTGGAGTAGCACCACCACTTTCTGTGTGGTCTGAAGTATGTCATTTAATCTCAGTGAGCCATTTCTGAATTTACAAAGTGCATCAAGTACTACCTGCTTCACAGGAATTACTCTGAGATTTAAATGATGAAGGATGTGAAAAAGCTTGCTAAGAGTTAGTATTCTTTATACCCTTAAGGGTGTGAACCCATTTTTCTTATGAATATTTCTCCTCCATATCATGGGGGGATTGCATTGCATATGTGTTAGTCTCTCAGTGGGTTCCAACTCTTTGCAACCTCATGGACTGTAGCTCACCAGCTTCCTCTGTCCATGCATATAGTAAGTGCTTAATAAATGCTGATAATGGATTGGGACTGTTTAAAAAAAAAAGAATGCTGCTCACCAAGGGACATGGGTGCACTAAGATTAGATATCCACTCATTTCCTGGCAAATGTCTTCTCTTGGAATCTGCTCCAGTGCTGAGGCTGCTTGATCCTCCAAGGCAGCCTTGAGTTTTTGTCCCTCTGCCCTGGACTTCGTCTGCTCCCCTTCATTGCAGCAGGATTTCTCAGCCTTCTCACTATTGGTAGTTTGAATCAGATAATCCTTTGTTGTGGCAGATTGTCCTGTGCATTGTAGGATGTTTAGTCACATCTGTAGTCTCTACTTCTCTTTCTGTGCTGTGTTCAGTCATGTCTGACTCTTTGCAACCCCTTGGACTGTAGCCCCCAAGGCTCCTCTTGTCCGTGAGATTTTCCAATCAAAAATACTGGAGTGGGTTACCATTTCCTTCCTCCAGGGGATCTTCCCGACCCAAGGATTGAACTCCCATCTTCTACATCTCCTTCTTGGCAGATGGATTCTTTACCACTGAGTCACCTCTTGCCAGTAACTTCAGCCTTAAGAGCAGACAAAGTTGAATAATAAAAAAATATCTCCAGACATTGCCTTTTGTCCTCTGAGGACAAAATTGCCCACAGTTGAAAAATCACTGTATACAACAGTCATACAAGAGCCCCGAATGTGTGAAAGTGAAAGTTGCTCAGTTGTGTCTAACTCTTTGTGACCCCATGGAATATACAGTCCATGGAACTCTCCAGGCCAAAATACTGGAGTGGGTAGCTATTTCCTTCACCAGGGGATCTTCCCAACCCAGGGATAGAAGCCAGATCTCCTGCATTGCAGGTGAATTCTTTATCAGCTGAGCCACCAGGGAAGCCCAATGTGTATGTAATCATTATTAATAATTTGCCTGTGCCCGCTCCCCACCAGACTGCTAACCCCTAGAGGCCGCACTGTGTCTTTCTCTGAACACAGGTCCCACACCAGACAGAAGTACACTGAATATGGAAAGAAAAGGAAAAGATACTTGAAGAACTACTCAGTTACAGTAATTGGGTTGGTTCATTATATGGATTTTTTTTGTTTTCTTCTGGACCAAAAGGGCAAGGTGAGGTGAAGTCGCTCAGTTGTGTCTGACTCTTTGCGACCCTGTGGACCGTAACCTACTAGGCTTCTCCGTCCATGGGATTCTCCAGGCAGAATACTGGAGTGGATTGCCATTTCCTTCTTCAGGGGATCTTCCCGACCCAGGGATCGAACCCGGGTCTCCCGCATTGGAGGCAGACGCTTTAACCTCTGAGCCACCAGGAAGCCCAAAAGGGCAAGGACTCACCAAAACCTCAGGTCTTGTTTCTGAAACCATTAGTGCCACCACCTTTTTCTCAAGCTTCCTTTTCCCATGCCCTGATTGCTGACAGAATTATTCAGTGTGTTCACTCAAAGTGGCATTGGCTACTTGAGACTTTAGGCTTCAAGGTCCAGGCAGAGACCAAAGGTGCCTCTTTCTCTCCACCTCTTTTTTAAAACTTCATAACACCTTTCACCCCCAGGTTCCAAATATCATCTGTGCCCTGAAGATTCCTAAATTCCTAGCTAAGAACCTCCCAATGAATTCCGGAATCATGTATCGTAGCCCTACTAAGGTATCTTCTCTTACATATTTCACAAACTCCTGAAACAAAAACCCCATGTGTGTACAGCTGAACTCATGATCTTACTTCCTTGTCCATTTTCAACTTCCTTCTGAATTCTTTATTCCAGGGACTGGAGCAGGGCTCTGGAATCAGAGTCTTCCTTTGTTCCTTGATAACTCAGTGACCTTGTGCAGATGATTTCTCCTTTTGTTGCACTATTATCCTCATCTGATAAATGGATACTTGTCTTCCAGGGTTCTTGAGAAGATCAAATTAGGTAATGCATGTAAATCACTTAGAAAATATCGCCTGAACTGCTTAATAAATGCTAAGTGTTGTTATTGTCCAAAAACATGCCTTCCATGTTTACTTATGTTTACATTACTCAACTGTAAGTGGTTATTAAATCCTATTATGTGCCAAGAGATGAGCTACTCACTATAGAAACCAAAATGAATGAGAAATCAGAATGATTCTTATCTCTTACTGCTCCCCTCACCATTTCCCTGTTTCCACCCAGCAAATCCCTACAAATCCCTTTTGTTAATCCCACCTGTCATTTTATTCAGTATGGTCCATTCTTATCCATTTCAAGTGCAATGGCTTCCATGAAGGTTTTGATCCTTTCTTGCTTAGATTATTACAGCGGTCCTTAAAACCAGCCGTTTTGCTTCCAGTTTCATATCCAGCTTGTCCGTTCATTGTCTTGCTTCCTAGTGTCTTTCACTGCCTTTATAATGAAGGTCAGCCTCTCTAGCATGATGTAGATGGCCTTCAGTGACCTGCTTATCTTTTAGGCTCACCATGGGTGGTATCCCAACATGCTTTAGCACTCAAACTCCAACATGCCAGATTCACTCATACTTTCATACCTTTCTGGCAACTGTTCCCGCCTCCTTGTTTTCCCTCTTTTCTTTGTTAAACTAACATCTATTCATCTTCCAGTCAAAGCCTCATAATTCCCTAAATTGTGAATTTTTGATGTAGTACTCATTTTGATTTCTCATTCATTTTGGTTTCTATAGCGAGTAGCTCATCTCTTGGCACACAGTAGGATTTAATAACCATTTATAGTTTAGTAAAGCTACGATTCCATAAGACTGAGTCAGCCAGTGCAGCCTTATAGAACTGCAGGAATAAAACTGAATCAGAATAAACTGACAGAATTAAGCAGCAAAATTAAGAGTGAAGAAAACATGTAGGTATCTCTAATGGATAGAATACAGTGGTCAGTAGATATAGAATCTTAAAGCTGAGATCAAGTTAGAGGTCTTGACGGAAAAAGCTCATCTGTAGTAGATAATAGAGGGAGGAACACCTAGGGGCCTGGGGGTTAAGGCATGCTACCTTCTTTTACTGTCCTTGCTTTCAAGGAGTTTGATCTCATGAGGGAGAAACTCCAGAGAAAAAAGTGAATCATTTCTTACAATGGAGTTCTATTTATAAAGGTACACACCTAGTGTTATGGCAACAGAGATGAAGTAATTTTTCAACAAATGGGGTCACCTCATTGCCTGGGGGCCAGAAATGACCAGCTCAAACATCAAAGGCACATGTGCAGTGGGCAGATGTTTTACATCATTTCCAAGCCTCCTGTGCCACTAACAGCTTCATATAAAGAGCCTGATCAAAGATCGCGTTCAGCAGACCAGACTGCCTTGGGATCACATGGCCTGAGCCACAGAAGATGCCAGTGTTTCGTCATTTTCTACCTAAGTGTTTTTTTTTTTTTTGACTAGTATGCTTTTAGCAAGCATGTCCTTTTCTTTTTCTCTCTTTTTCAATCCCTTTATTTTAACTCAAACTGTTCTGCTAAAAGATTACTCTCAACTTATGTTACCTCCTAACAGTCTCTGTCCACAACGCTGCCCAAGGCTTTCAAATCCTCGGACTAGCCAGTGAGGTCGGGTAGAGCACAGCACGTGCCCAGAAATGGCCACTCAATGGGATGGATATATGTGGTCCCCAAGTCCGGAGGGCGGCGTGGTGGAACCTTGAGAACACCCCCTGGAATGCAAGAGCACCTGTCCCAGGCTTCTGAGCCCACTCCATCTTTTGCTCAGAAGCAGCCCTGGTTCTTTGAAAACCTTCAGCCTCTCTACTTGAAATGCTGGCTGAGGACAGGACCAGGCAGTGTTTGCCCAGGAAGCTCGGAATTTAGGCAGAGCAAGGGAACAGTGCCTCCTTTGTGAGCCTCTATGGGCAGTGCCACTCGCAACCCTGCCGGCCCCTCAAATCATCAGATAGCCGGGGATGAGCTAGAGTTCTATCTCAGGCTCCAGAGGGAAGAAGGAAGGTCTTGAGTGGAGCTGAAATATCTCTGATCTGATAGGGGCCAGGTTGCAGGGAGGAAGGGGACTCTTCTGATTTGATTTTAATAATTACAACAACATCAGAAGTATGAATGTTCAGCACATCCTCTGTGTGCATGCGTAAAAGTACGTCCTTTTTTCAGGAAGATTATTTTTCAGACCTGACATGTAAAGTGGGGGAGCATAAGATACAGCTTTCTCAACACTAAGAAGATGGCCAAAACATCATTTATTGTCACTAATCGGAAAGATCCTCAGAGAAACGGCAACTCACTCCAGTATTCTTGCCTGGGAAATCCCATGGACAGAGGAAACTGGAGAGCTACAGTCCATGGGGTCACAAAAGTGTCGGACGTGACTGAGCGACTAAACAGCAACGATAAACCATTTTAATCCATGATTTCCTTGAAGGAACCATGTTGTCCTGGTTGGGTCAAGGAACGCATTCCTTTGTTGTTTAAATACGTGCCTTTATATATTATATTGGGAAAATCTCTAATCATGTTTTATCTTTTGAATTGTCAGCTCATCTTCTTGGGAAGGATTTCTCTTCCTTTTTTTTTGACAGATTGAGTATCACATGCTGCCCTTCAATTAGGGTAATGTAAACAGTTTCCACTCCTGTTATGTATACACCACTTCATCACTGAGGTGAAATAGCAGTGAATCACATCCCTGGTTGCGTTTCGGGATTCAATAAACTGTATTTTCAAGCCAGTTGTTAGAGTTTGAAGTCAATATTTGTCCATTTCTCAGAAACCTTTTACCAACCCCAGAAGATTTGGCTCTTGACTGCTTTGTGTGGAAGGAGCCACCACCCTTGCCCTCTACCCAGTCTAGAGTCTGTAAAGCCTGGGACTGCTTCAAGGGAAGGGTTGCACTGATGTGCAAGAAAGACCCTTTATCAAGACTTGATCTGATTTTGCTGTTGCACAACTGTCACGCCGAAATCCCTTCCGCTCCTACAGAAGGGAATACTTACCTCTGCCAGCAGCTTCCTGCCAGAAGTTGGAATGGTTCCCTGTAAATAGTCGGAGTAGTGGGGGTGGAAGAGCTTTCTTCTCTCCCCACGCTGCCTCTGCTTCTGGCAAAGGTTTGGTTACTGGCAGGGGCGCCCCGCCTCTGCACAGTCTGTTCCTGGAGGTGGGGAATTCCTCTTACTTCCAATTACCAGTTTCTTTACACGAGGGAGGACATTTTTTGGCACAGCTTATCCTTTTCACTTCATGTCTGGCTGACAGCGCCCTTGCTAATTTATTTTTTTGGCATTTTTTATGCATTTGTTAAGATGTCAAATGGTACGCACAGAGCTTTGGAGTGAAGGCTGAGTTTACATCCTGGAGCTTGCAGTAGGTATGGGATGCTGGAAGTTCTCTTTGGAATAGAAGTTATAGTACTGGGTAAATAGAGGGTGTTAAAAGTCGTTCAGTTGGGTCTCTTTGTGATCCCATGGACTGTAGCCCACCAGGCTCCTCTGTCCTTGGAATTCTCCAGACAAAAATACTGGAGTAAGTGGGTAGCCATTCCCTTCTCCAGGAGATCTTCCCCACCCAGGAATCGAACCCAGGTCTCCCATATTGCAGGCGGATTCTTTAGCATCTGAACCACCAGGGAAGTCCAAATATAGGGTGTCGTGTGTGATTTACTTGTCTTCTTGCAAAAGTCTCATGATCCTTTAGTGAAGAGTGAATCACAGAATCCTAAACTTGTAAGTGTGTCAGGATTTGAAAATCCATGTTCCCCATTGCCTTCATTTCCCTGCTAAGGAAGTTAAAGCCCCAAAATACTTAGGGACTCACCCAAGGCCACCCAGTTGGCCAGTGCTAGAACCTATGCCAGAGTACCAGTCTCTCTCCTTTTCTTGCATTATTTTCACTATATTTCAATGTTTTGAAAGTACTGGTCACTTAGTACATTGTATTAGGTACAGCAAATTTATCTTCATAGTTCCTTCTGTGTAGGATGGGGAAAAAAAGAGAAAACCTTACCCTTTCCCCACCAAAACAATTCTAACTAGCTGTATAGCCATTCTCGAAGGATTGGCTATAATTCTTGCAACTAGATTGAGTTGCCTGGAAAAAGGGTCATGTCGGTAGTTTTCTCCTCTCTCAAGTGGTTGGAACCCGTTGTGGAAAGGCCACCCAGCTGAAACATGTCAAAATCAATCTGTAATTTTGGAGGCTGTGGAAAAGCAACTCCTGTTGCCTGCCCTGGACAGTCTGTTCTATTAGACTATCTGAAACATTAATAGTGCATTTGTGAAGGCATACTCAGGAAGAGCAGAGCTCACAAATTGTTTCTTCAGAGGGAGTGATTATAATAAACAACTAATTTGAGTGAAAGTGGCTCAGAAAATATTTCAGGTTCTGGCTGAGATTCCTATATGCTTAATTAAGTAATTTTTACAAATCTCTTATGAAACCTGATGTTAGGAAGTGATTTTTTTTTTAATAAAAAGTAAATGAACACAATATCTGTTCAGAACAATTGCTTTTAAATTTACTGGTCAGATGGGAAAGGTTTTTCTGGTAATGATGTTAGAAGAGACTCACCACACATTTCTTGACTGGATTGTGTTATACCAGAAGGTTACTACTCTGATCGAGAGTCTGACTGAATTTTTTTTTTTATTTTAAGCACTGATCTTCTAACTTGAATTTTAGTGCCCTTTACCTTACAGCCCATTATCTTATTTATTTTATTTGTTTTGGCTGTGCTGCACAATATGTGGGGTCTTAGTTTCTTGACCAGAGCTCAAATTTGAACCCCCTGCATTGGAAACCTGGAGTATTAACCACTGGACGCCCAGGGAAGTCCTATGATTAAATTTAAAGGAAATTTGAACCCCGTGCATTGGAAGCCTAAAGTATTAACCACTGGACACCTAGGAAAGTCCTGTGATTGAATTTAAAGGAAATACTGCACATAATGGTAGTTAAAATCCAGAGCCCATAACAAAGTAGTCTTTTTTTTTTGACAGCAGTTATTAAAAAGGCAGGGATATAAAACTTGTGATGGTGTCATTAGTGGCTAAAACTTAACACTTTAACATTTAAATATGAAAATAGTCATAAAAGACATTTGATGTTGGAGTCATTTTCAAATGAAAGTATCAGACATACGTTATGAACTGTGTGAAAAATCAGTACAGTTTACATTTTGGGGGCACTTAAGAAAACAACTAAAGCTTTAAAAAATGTTCTCTACTCTTCAGTTCAGTTCAGTTCAGTTCAGTCGCTCAGTCGTGTCCGACTCTTTGCGACCCCATGAATCGCAGCACACCAGGCCTCCCTGTCCATCACCCACTCCCGGAGTTCACTCAGACTCGCGTCCATTGAGTTGGTGATGCCATCCAGCCATCTCATCCTCTGCCGTCCCCTTCTCCTCCTGCCCCCAATCCCTCCCAGCATCAAAGTGTTTCCCAATGAGTCAACTCTTCACATGAGGTGGCCAAAGTACTGGAGCTTCAGCTTTAGCATCATTCCTTCCAAAGAAATCCCAGGGCTGATCTCCTTCAGAAGGAACTGGTTGGATCTCCTTGCAGTCCAAGGGACTTTCAAGAGTCTTCTCCAACACCACAGTTCAAAAGCATCAGTTCTTCGGCGCTCAGGACTTTATATTATTAGTATTTCTGACATTTATGGACATGGGACTGACAGGTTCTTATACACAGTGGGTGCTCTGCAAGTATTGGCAGGTCATAGTATAGAAGTTTAAAAATTTTAAGGAAAATTTTGGTATCAACTTTTTATTTACGTATTTTAAAAATTTATTTTTGAAGTATAGTTGATTTACAATGTTGTGTTAGTTTCAGTTGTACAGCAAAGGGATTCAGTTTTGCATATACATATATGTATTCTTTTTCATATTTTCCATTATGATTTATAATAGGATATCAAATTTAACTTCCTTGTGCTAAATGGTAGGACCTTGTTGTTTATCCATTCTATATATAATTATTTTCATCTGCTAATCCCATACTCCCACTCCATCATTCTCCTATCCCCTGTTGGAAACCAAATATCTGTTTTCTAGGTCTATGTGTCTGTTTTTTATTTTGTAAGCAAGCTCATTTGTGTCAAAGTTTAGATACTACATATATGTGATATCATAGGGTATTTGTCTTTTTCTTTCTGACTTACTTCGTTTAGTATGATAAGCCTCTAGGTCCATAAATGTTGCTGCAGATGTCATTATTTTTTTATATTTTACGGCTGAGTAGTTTTCTATTGTATGTATGCACCACATCTTCTTTAACCATTCATCTCTTGATGGACATTTAAGTTGTTTTGATGTCTTTAGCTGCATTATTTATATATTTGTGTTTGCTTATAATTTTATTGTAATTTTGAGAAAATCCTCAGACATTTTGGATTTTTACCAGTTCTTTTAAATTAATGATATTCTAAATTGATGTGATAAAAGTTATAAAAATTCAAATTTCCCAAGAGGAAACGAGGGGATTGTTTTTGTGGTGGTTGTTGGTGTGGTTTTGTGAATATAATACTCAACTTTTCTCTTTAAAAAAATCATATAATTTAGTTCTGTCACTCAGTAATGTCTGACTCTTTGCGACCCCATGGACTTCAGCATGCCAGGCTTCCGTGTCCTTAACCAACTCCTGAAGCCTACTCAAACTCATGACCATCGTGTCGGTGATGCCATCCAGCCATCTCATCCCTTCTCTTCCTGCCTTCAATCTTTCCCACCATCAGGGTCTTTTCCAATGAGTCAGTTCTTTGCATTAGGTGGCCAAACTATTGGAGTTTCAGCTTCAACATCAGTCCTTCCAATGAATATTAGGATTGACAGGATTGATCTCCTTGCTGACCAAGGAACTCTCAAGAGTCTTCTCTAACACCACAGTTCAAAAGCATCAATTCTTCAGCGCTTAGGAAAAACCATAGTTTTCACTAGACAGACCTTTGTTGGTAAAGTAATGTCTCTGCTTTTTAATATGCTGTCTAGGTTGGTCACAGCTTTTCTTCCAAAGAGCAAGTGTCTTTTAATTTCATGGCTGCAGTCACCATCTTCAGTGATTTTGGAGGCCCCCAAAATAAAGTCTGTCACTGTTTTCATTGTTTCCCCATCTATTTGCCATGAAGTGATGGGACTGGATGCCATATTCTTAGTTTTCTGAATGTTGAGTTTTAAGCCAAATTGTGGGACAGAGGAGCCTAGTGGGCTACATTCCATAGGGTTGCAAAAGAGTCAGACACGACTAAGAGACTAAACAACAACAAGTATATTCTACAAGAAGTCCTTAAATAAAATATAGAGTCTTTAAAAAATATAAATGCAATGATAATATCTTCTGAAACCAGGCTTTTCACTCACATTTGTTAGATTAATCTACATTAACACATAGTTTTCTCTCATCTGATCTCCATTTTCCACGTGTGCTGTTGGAGACTCTATACCTGATCGTTGTTGTTGTTCAGTCACCAAGTTGTGTCTGACTCTTCGTGACCCCATGGACTGCAGCATGCCAGGCTTCCCTGTCAGTCACCATCCTCTGGAGTTTGCCCAAGTTCATGTCCATTGAATTGATGATGCCATCCAACCATCTCATCCTCTGTTACCCTCTCCTGCCTTCAATCTTTCTCAGCATCAGGGTCTTTTTCAATGAGTCAACTGTTCACATCAGGTGGCCAAAATATTGGAGCTTCAGCTTTAGCATCAGTCCTTCCAAAGAGTACTCAGGGTTGATTTCCTTTAGGATTCACTGGTTTGATCTCCCTGCTTTCAAAGGGACCCTCAAGAGTCTTCTCCAGCAACGTAGTTCAAAAACATCAATTCTTCAGCCCCCTGCCTTCATTATTGCCCAACTCTCACATCCATACATGACTACCAGTAGAACTATACCTGATGCATGTCCTGAATTCCAAACAAAGTAACTTTTCACTTTTTATTCCCTGACTTTAGCTTATTTTGTTTCACTTTGTCAGTTTTGTTGCCAGAAAGAAAACTCGTCTGTCTTAAACAGAAAGGCAATACCCTCTGCTTAATTGTGTCTCTATTTCTCACTGCTGTCCTTTCTCTTTTCCTTCAAGACTAAAATCTTAGAGTAGTTCACATTGATTGTCTCTATGTCGTCCCAGCCAGGTTTCGTTTGACCTCTTGATAGTTGGCTTCTCCACGTTTTTATTTTTCTTTAATCTTCGTGACAAAGCTCATGACAGTCTTTTTCCCCACCCTGCTCCTTTTTCTACTTAATGTTAAATGTAAGCCCTCAAGAGTGTATAATCAGATTTCCTTGGTTTGAGCGCACTGTACCTGATTTTAATAAGCATTCCTTTTATTTTCATATTGATGGCATAAAGACTCCCTTACATAATGTAAAAGGCTCCTGAAATTATAATTATGCTCTTAAAGTCTCATATTAAGACAGTGAGGGTGAGGTGGTAAGAGGAGAAACAACTTTGCATCAGAAAGTGCTTAAACATATTTTAAGTACCTTCTGAATAATAGTGATAGAAGTAAACTTGGAAAAAATGCTAATGGAATATTGTCTTCTATCCAGGTATTCAGTTCACTTTAGAATGTGACAGTTATCAAGACTCTGAAATATCACAGATGTTTGGTAACAGGATTAATAGCTTCTCCTCACTTAAACCAGGAAATTACTAGTAGGATTATTGTGCTTAAGACATATATTTTGTCTGCATTTGCAAAGTTTAGCAAAGATTATTAAAATAATGATCTAAGTAATTCAAAACCAAGAACTTTGTTGCCTAAATTACTAATATCTCTATTCAAATAATTATCTCAATAATTTAACATCGATTATACCTTTACACCTAGGTACATGAAGATACTGAGTTTGGTCAATATCATGGGGCTGCATGGAGAAGGAAATGGCAACCCACTCCAGTATTCTTGCTTGGGAAATCTCATGGGCAGAGGAGCCTGGCAGGCTCCAGTCCATGGGGCTGTAGAAGTCAGACAGGATTTAGTAACTGAACCACCACCCACAATGGGGCTGCAAGCAAGTGATGAATAGCAGAGATAGCCCTCAAGTTGCTGCCAATTGAGAGGAGAAAAAAAAAATCAAAGTAGAGAAATAATTTATATTGCAGATCAGCCTACAAATGGCATTTAAAGAACAGAAAAGGTATATAAAGATTCATATGAAAAAGGAATTTGACTCTCACAAACTGTATGACAATTTTCTTTTGGAACAGATTTAAGAGACTACATTCAAACCTGATTTATGAAATTCCTTTTATTTTATATAGCCACTGTATTGATGGGTTATTTGCATATCATCTGTGAAAGTGAAGTCACTCAGTCGTGTCCGACTCTTTGTGACCCGTGGACTGTAGCCTACCAAACTCCTCCGTCCACGGGATTCTTCAGGCAAGAATACTGGAGTGGGTTGCTATTTCCTTCTCCAGGGGATCTTCCCGACCCAGGGATCGAACCCAGGTCTCCCACATTGCAGGCAGATGCTTTAACCTCTGCACCCCCAGTGTATTCTAATACATGATAAATTTATTTCATTCATCAAACCTGCATTGTTTCTAAACTATCTTCCACTACAAAGAACAGGCACACAAAGCCTGATAAGATGTAGTTGCGAAGTTTAGGGTAGTAAGGAGGTAGATATGGACCATGGGGTAAGGGAAGGAAGCATTAGAAATTTGAGATTAACAGATGCAAAATATTATATGTAGGATGAATAAGCAACAAGGTCCTACTGTATAGCACAGGGAACTATATTCAGTATCCTGTGATAATTCATAACAATGGGCTTCCCTGGAAGCTCAGCTGGTAAAGAATTCACCTGCAGTGTGGGAGACCTGGATTTGATCCCTGGGTTGGGAAGATCCCCTGGAGGAGGAAATGGCAACCACTGCAGTATTCTTGCCTAGAGAATCCCCATGGGCAGAGGAGCCTGGTGAGCTACAGTTCATGGGGTGGCAAAGCATCGCCCATGACCGAAGCAACTTAGCACAGCACAGCACAGCATAAAGCATAATAAAAGAGAATATGAAAAGGAATTTACATATATATGTGTAACTGAGTCACTTTTGTGTGCAGCAGAAATGAAACACAACATTATAGATCAACTATGCTTCAACAGAATAAAAAAAAAGAAAGAAACGGTATTCTCAGTACAATATAAAAAGTGCTCCAATGTGTACAGCACTGTAGTGTAGTGGTCTGATGGAGAGAGGCAGGCAGGAGCTCTGACTGGTTAGATAAAGCAGATGCACAGACTTCCAGACCCACTGGGACTCTTCAAGGATGAGTAGAAAATTAGCAGAGGGACACACATAAAAGAGGGTTCCAGGTTTTCTGTCCAGGTGGATGTTTATCAAGGATTTTTCTTCAACTCTGCATGGGACTAGCAAAAGTCTATGATAGACCTCTTCTGAGACCCTGTGATTCATTCTAGCATTGCTCCAGTCTCCACTCTCCATCCTCTGATCCCAGCCTTCTCCTTTTTTTTTTTTTTTTTAATCTACTTGCCCTGAATTCTGACTCTAGGCTCTGAATGGTCCAGTATGCATGTGTCAGGTGTTGTCGGTTTGGGTAAGGCTGGGGAACCAGACACCATAGGAAAGAAAGGAGCCTGAGAAGAGTCAGAGAAGCAAAATGGGTGTGTGGCACGTGGGGAGCAGGAGTGAATATGCCTGACTAGAACATAGGTGGGATGCTTATGGAGAGGAGGAGGGAATGGAGTTGACCAGAGCAAGCAGGGTCCAGAGCCCAGAGCAACATATGTGCTTTGCTGAGGAGTTTGGACATTATCCCGTTCAAAATGAGAAAACCCTGAAAGGCTTTCCAAGTGGCAGAATGACATGAAAGGCTTGTGTAGTAAGTATATGTGTCCTGTTTAGCTAGTTTTATTGTTTCTGCATTGAAGCCATTGGTGAGGTTGCTGTTCTGACCTGCTTTCAGGAGGGAACTTCTGTGGGAGTATTAATAGTTGGCCAGTAGCCTGCAGGTGCCATATCTTCTGCTTTGCCACTGCATGCCCACAGGGCTTCAGGGGTGATGACTGAGCATGGCAAGGGACCGGGGCCAGGCCAGTTCTGCCCAGAGGGGAATCATTCTAGTGAGTATGCTTGAGGCTAAGCTGGCAGACTTTCTCAGAGCCGAACACATGAGTCTCCTCCTATTCAATCCTTCTCTTTCTTTTCATGGTTGCCAAGGGTTTATGGTGGTCTGTGGGTTCCTCTCTTTCTTCCCGAACCCTCCCTCTTTATCCGTCACAGGTGTTTCTCCCAGTAATCTCTTTTAGTTCTAATTCTGTCTTGACATTGGCCTTTCATAGAGTATGAACTGACATACGATGCCTCAAAGCCTATTTTTAAATTTTAGTATGTATCTTTAAGTGGTTGTTTCCATTTTTACCCTCTGAACTAGCATGCTTTCTTTATATGAAATGCACTGTTTTATGAAGTCAGAGGTAACCTTAAATAAATTATCTCAGGACAGTTTGGACCCCCGGGCATGCCAAGCTTCTCTGCACAAGTTTATCATTACAACTACTTGGGATCTGACAGGCTTCTGGGGGACTAGGGCAGAACTGCCAGCCTTACTTAGTTCTACTTAATAATGTATTTCCCACATCCCATCATGGCAGGATTAGCTCAAGTTCAACGAGTTGATGGACAGGAAATGCTTCAGACAGAGGGGATTTTTTTTTTTCTTGACTGTCATTCTTATAAAGTATTTTGATATCTCATGACTAGCAGGTGGTTAGATAAAGGAGGAAGATAATTTAGCATCTTAAAAGCCTGTGACCTAGCGTTTGGGAAGACAGGATTAATTACAGCAAATCACCATGTGATTTTTGCGGCAGTATTTCTCTCTGGAATATTATGCCTTATGGATGAAGAGAAATTCCTCTCTGTTTCTTTAATAAAAAGTCACTTTAAGTAAAAACAGTGAATCATGTTCTTGAAGGAGGTTGTGATCTTCAAACATGAGAAAAGCATATACGTTAACCTTTTTGTTTTTAGAAGGTCTGTCATATTGCAGTTTATGTAATATGACTAACAGCAAAACTGTGCACTATATTTATTTAAAATAAAACGCTAGACTGAGTATCAGGATTTTTGAAACTAAAGTGAATGTGTTTAAGTTGTAGAACTGAGTGTTATTTAATCTCCTGGGCAGACTTTCAAGTGTCCCTGTGATCAGAGCTCTTCTGTGAATTCTCTGTGAATGGGGATTCCTGGTATGGTCCAGGATTTAGGGAGGGATGGAAGACCAACCTCATGGTTTTGGGTGTACTGCTTTGCTCTCATTTTATACATTAGGATCTCTTCAGTAAGTAACAACTAAAAGGCTGAGAGAAATTCAAATGGATTCAGAATATGTGAAATGATAAAATGTTAAATATCTTTAACATTCACTTTTATATTAAAGATATATATCTATTAAGTCCTAATGATATAACTGTAAGTGTGGGCATTTTCTAATAAGTTTTCATTTAAAGAGAATACATAGTAGTTGCTTAAATGTGAAATGAACCATGTGACAAAAGATCTCCTATTTATTTGAATTTGTTTAATAGTGCTAGGAAGTCTACCTGGTAGAAGGATTTCATTTGATGTAATTTTATAGTATTAAGACCCATGCACAATTGAGATATTGCTCTTGTTCATGTGACACATTCCTTGCTTAAACAAAGCTAAATTATAATCAATGAACATGACAAGAGTGATTATTTCAAAAGCCCAAGTGAAATGCTAATGAAATCATGTTTTAATTCTGATAAGATTGAATTGGGGGAGCATGACCTTCTTATTCAGCTAAGAATAGGTTGTCAGTGTTGCTCTAGAGAAACCACAGTGGATTGTAGACTTGGCTACTGCTGGGAGGCTGCATTTGTCAAGTGGAAGTTTTGGAGAAGTCAAAATGGCACGTCCCATTGACACTAGAGATTTGTTTTAAACCAGCGATGGACCGTGTTGGGATAAGTGGGTAAGGCAATAAAGCAAACCAGTGCCAGTTTTGGAAGTGTTTATTTATTTATTTTTTAATCTTATGCTTACAGAATTTTTGCAAGTATAGTACAAAGAACATTTTTCCCTAAGTCATTTGAAAATATTCAATAACTTGTTGGCACGATATCCTCACCTTCAAGGACTCTAATGTGCATTTCTTACAAACAAAAACATTTTCTACGTAACTTACATTATAATTACTGAATTCAAAACTTTCACATTGGCACATTACCACCATCTAAGGCTTTACCAAAGTTTGGCCAGTTATCTCAGTAAAGGATCCAGTCCAGAATCGTGTGTTGGATTCAGTAGTCATGTCTCTTTAGTCTCCTTCAGTCTGGAATGCTTCTTTAGTCTTTCCCGGACTTTCATGATCTTGAAAGGCCAGTTATTGAAAGATGTCTTTTAGTGTGGGTTTCTCTGATGCTTCTTTGTTAGATTCAGGTTTGGTGGGAATATCAAAGAAGCAGTTTTGGGGGTGGAAAATAACTTCTTTACCATCTTCAGTTCAGTGTTTGGAGGCCTTTGAAATAAAGTGGAAAAGGACAGATTAGAAGAGGAAAGAAAAATGAATTTAATGTATGTATGCATAGGAGTTCAGAAAGAAATATGAGTCAAAGAGGAAGTTAGGATTTGGAGCTTTTATACCATCTTAATAGGGAATGGGGAGGGCCAGAGGGACACTTCCGGGAGAACAAATAACTTCTCAGAAGGGGAGTAGAAAGAAAGAGCACTTAAAGAAAAAAATGACTTTTTGAAAGATAAGTGGACCTTAGGAGAATAGATGGGATATATAATAGTTTTGTGACTGTTTGATTGTAATACTAACTTCTTCTTCTGAAAAAGAAGATTGTTGTTCCCAGGGATGGGATTTATGACAATTGAATTTTTTAGTTCTTTTGAGAGGCTCTGCTTTTAGGCAGATAAGGGATTTTAGGAACTCAGATGGCTTTAGCTTAAAATCATTTTTATGCCACAGTGGCTTATTCTGGATCCCTTCCTGGCACTGTATTCTCATTGTGTCATTTAGTGTACAATTTCAGTTCATCTCGTGATAATGATGCTCACTTTGATCCCTTGATAAAGGGGTATCTGCCATTGTAAAGTTTCACATTGTTCTTCATTTTTAGTTAATAAGTAGTTGGTGAAGTGTGCTTTGAATTTATGCAAATGTCTTTAAATTTACAAATATGTGAGTTTTTGTTTTTATGGTCATCTGGTTTAATAGGTTATAATCCGCTGTGCTGTGCTGTGCTTAGTCGTGTCTGACTCTTTGCGACCCCATGGACTATATGTAGCCCGCTAGGCTCCTCTGTCCATGGGGATTCTCCAGGCAAGAATAGTGGAGTGGGTTGCTATGCCCTTCTCCGAGGGATCTTCCCAACCCAGGGATTGAACCTAGGTTTCCCTCATTGCAGAAAGATTCTTTACCATCTGAGCCACCAGGGAAGCCCAAGAATACTGGGGTGCCTATCTCTTCTTCAGGGCATCTTCCCGACCCAGGAATCGAACCAGGGTCTCCTGTACTGCAGGCTGATTCTTTACCTGCTGGGCTACCAGGGAAGCCCTATAATCTCTACTATCATATATTTTGATGATCAGTTATCCCATATTTGGCTAGTGGTAGCTTATTCAAACTGACTTTTCTGTTGACACACCCCCATTATTCTTTGAGCATTTCCTTGCTTTTTGGAAAGCACATGTTGTTTTGAGATCATCTTATACTTTCCTTGCCTTAGTTCTGAAATTAGCCATTTTCCCAGAAGCCTTGATTCTTAGAAACCAAGATCTGGATGACAGGCATGCTCATTGCTATCAGGGTGTTGGCTGCTGCTCACAGACCCTCTTAGTATGTATATAATCTCTCATCACTGCTGCTCCCACTCTATCTCTTGGAGACACCCTCTTCATTATCAGTGCTCTGATTCTCTTCATTGGGCTCCTGTGCAATAACTCTCCTTCCTCATGTTGCCCAGATCTCAGTACCCACATCAGACCATCTTGCCCCCTCCCACAGTGAGTCCTACATCATGTTGCTCAGGCTCTGATACCATGTACTGGGTCACAGCCCCAGGTAGAAATACTCTTTGCTTCACTTGGGCTCTGGAACTCTGTAACTGGACACTTGCCCCTCCTGCCTCCCATGGGGATGCCTTCTTTCCTCCACTCAAAGTTTGACACCTTGGTTGGAGCTGCCACCCCTCTGAATGTACATCGTCCTCATCCTAACCAGGATCCAGTACTCCACTCTCGGTTATCATGGTTCCTCTACTTCTGTGTGAATTTCTGCCTTGCTCAGCTCCACCAAATGATTTCAGACATGAATTGTTCATGAAGGGGAATGGAGCTCAATTACATTTTAAAGTGTGGATTTGGAAGTTACCTAATAATTTACCAAACTTGGAAGATCTGTAGTCATATTTTTGAACCAAGACTCTGGAACATATAATTGAAAAGAAATTATTGCATGAGTCAGTTTTTTAAAGATTTATTTTTAATGTAAAGGTACATATTTTAATAAGGCAAAGCTCTGATGTTTGGGTTTAATCAAGTCTGCAATCAATGAGAAACAGACACATTTACAGCTTATCTTCTCCAAAATGTACACTTGCATTAATTACTTAGAAATAAGTTGTCTTCAGAGAATTTTGTGTCCAAAACCCATGATGAAAATTTCAGAATCCCAAGTAGCAGTGAGTTCCTCATTTACATTCCATCAGATTTGTGGTCTTTTAAATTAGACAAAAGGGTCTAAGTTATTTTCTGTTTTACGCATGGAATGTATACCTAGGACATGGAATTTATATTTCCAACCCAGATCTTGACCCTAGAACTACCTTCAAACTCCCTCTGTTTTCAACTACCCTTTAGTTTCAATTGTGCCCCGAGATGCTTGTGACATAAAATGCAGATGTCGAGTAGGCATCCCCTATGCTTCATGCTCCTATAGCCAGTGCCTATGTGACATCTCCCTTTTGATGTGTCATGGGCGTCTCATGGGCGTCCTGGTGACTCCGAGATAAAGAATCTGCCCGCAGTACTTCAGTCTCAGGTTCAAACCCTGGGTCGGGAAGATCCCTTGGAGAAGGGAATGACTAACAACATGTCCATATCTGAACTTTTGACTCTTCATACTGCCCTCTGAACACAAATCTTCTTTCCAATCTCAGTGAATGGCAGAACCACCCCCACCCAACCCTGGCCAGAAATCTGGAAATGTTCTTGGTTCTTCTTTTCTTTTATGGAGAATAGATCAGTGATTCTGTGGTCTGTTCTGTCTTTTTCAGTACTTCCTGTCTCAAGCCTAGTCCAACCCACCACCATCTCTCACGTGGTATGCTTCTTACTCCATTCTTGCCACCTTGTGATTCATTATCCTCACAGCTGTCAAAGTGATGTCTGTACACTGGATCATCTTTCTAACCTATTTAAACACACTTAGCAAATTCCACAATTCTTATATACACCTGCGTGACCAGCGCCCTGCTCATCTCTCTAGCTTCATCTTGTGTGCTTCATTCCCAAGCACTTGGCCTTCTTTCTGTTCCTAAAACATAACAAATATTGCTACCTTAGAACTTTTGAATATCATCTCCTTAAAATATCATTAACTTCCTTGTTCCAAATAGAACTTTTTTATCTTTATACTAGAGCCAAATGCTTACTGATGAGTATGATTTGGGGACCAATTTCTGTTCTCTTACATATTATTTATTTTGTACTCAAAGGAGAATTTCAGTGACAGTATGAGATAATTGTTAAACTCAATTTACTATTAAGAAAATAACATTAAAGTTGCTTCCAACTGCTTCCAAAATAAAAATCTTAATAAAAGTCAATATAATTATGACATTTAAAATGTAAAAAAGAAAAAAAGGAACTGTGACTATAAAATATTCAGTATATGAAACACTTTGAAACCTTAGAAGGAAAGAGAATTCAATGTATTATTGTTACCAAATTATTACTAGTTTAATTTTCACAAGACTCATTTCAGTAAAGATGGTGAATTTTTATTAAATCTGTGGTGGTATTAAATTTATGGTGGTATTTTATTAAATTTATGGTATTTATGGTGTTCATAAATACCATAAGATAATTCCTTATGTGTACATTGCACAATCCAGTGTGTGCACACATTGTTTTTCTTGAATTCTGACTCATGAGCACAGAGAAGTGACTTATAGCATCACTTGGCCAAGTCCAGTTCTTTAGACTTCATCTTCATTCAAGAAATATTATCTGGAAGTATATTGTGCTACTTTGCCTACAAAGGTCCATATAGTCAAAGCTATGGTTTTTGCAGTAGTTATGTATGGATATGAGAGCTGGACAATAAAGACAGCACCAAGAAATGTATACCTACAGACTGTGGTGCTGGAGAAGACTTTTGAGAGTCTCTTGGACAGCAAGGAGATCCAACAAGTCAATCCTAAAGGAAATCAATCCTGAATGTTCATTGGAAAGACTGATGCTGAAGCTGAAGCTCCAATACTTCGGCCACCTGATGCGAAGAACTGACTCACTGGAAAAAGCTGTGATGCTGGGAAAGATTGAAGCAGGAGGAGAAGGGGATGACAGAGGATGAGATGTTTGGATAGCATCACTGACTCAATGGACATGAGTTTGAGCAAACTCCAGGAGATGATGAAAGACAGAGAAGCCTGGTGTGCTGTAGTCCACGGGGTTGCAAACAGTTGGACATGACTGAGTGACTGAACAACAAATATTGTGCACCCTGTAGAAAGGACAGGATAAAACTGGAAGCTGAAGGGATGAACCATTTAGTACGTGCTTCTCAATTCTGTGTGCTTGACTTACCAACAGCAAGCTTCATTATTAATGAATTGTACCATTACTTGGTGAAGAAGTCAGCTCTTTATAATTTAAAGAAAACTACACGTCAGTAGTTAGCAAAAAAGAGAACCAAAGTTGCCGTAACATAATAGATCCTTAACTTTTGAAAGGACATTGGTACTCCTTGGAACCCCATTTTTGTAGTTTACTAAATAATTATAATAAATGTGCCCCCCTTTCCTGCTCATGAGATCTGTTTTTCTCTACTTAGGTGTCATTAAATGTCTCCTTTCCACTGCTCACAAGACAGTTCTTGGAGGGTGTCTGAGATTGTGCCCTTAAAAAGGACAACTGCAATCTGATGTGTCAATGAGTTACTGTGCTGTGTATGTGTAAGGAAATGAAAATTTATCATCTTTATTGAAACAAATCATTTGAAAATTAACTGGAAATAATTTGGTTAACAATAATACACTGAATTCCCTTTTCTTCCAAGGCTTCAAAGTATTTCATATACTGAATATTTTGTAGACATTGCAGCCTTTTTTCTTTTTGCATTTTAAATGTCATAATTACAATGATTTTTATTAAGACATTTATTTTGGAATCAAGCTTTTTTGGGTTGTTGGTTTCTTAATAGTAAATTAAGCTTAGCAATTATTCCATACTAANACTAATTGCTACTGAGATTCTCTTTCAGGTTATGAAATAAATAATATTGTAAGAGAACAGAAACCAGACCCAAAATCACATTCATCATTTAGTATTTGACTATTGTAAAAACGCCAAGATTCTATTTCACTAAGGAAAGCAACATTATTATGATTCATAGTCATTAAGCTTCATGCTTATTTTATGGATTGAATTTTTAGCTTTTGATTATCATGTGTATATGTCTGTGTGTATATGCACTGTCAATTAACAATAAGTCTTTAGGAATGTAAGATCCAATAACATGTTCAAAACTTAAATTTACTTTCCAACAGCTTCGTTTCGTTTGTTCCTTATTCTCTCAAAGTTGCCATCAACCACATCTAATTGCTCAAGCCAGCCACTGGGCATTGTCTTGACAATTTCGTCTCCTTTACCTTCCACATCTACTCTAATGCCAAGATCTGCTTATTTTACCTTCTAAACTGCCTTCTTAGTTTTTCCACTCATTGATCGAATAGCTGCCACCTTGGTTCAAATTATGATCATCTCTTACCTGGATTGCTGTCGGGCTTCTTAACTGTTCTTCTGAGACTGTTTTTGCCTCCTTTCCATATAGCAGCAGGAATCTTATAATAATGCAGATCTGATCCTAGTCTGGGCTTCCCAGGAGGCTCAGTGGTAAAGAATCCGCCTACCAGTGCAGAAGATGTAAGAGACTCAGGTTTGATCCCTAGGTTGGGAAGATCCCCTGGAGGAGGAAATGGCAACCCACTCCAGTATTCCCACTCCAGTATCCTTGCTTGAAAAATCCCATAGACAGAGGAGCCTGGTGAGCCACCATTCATGGGGTCGCAAACAGTCAAACAACTGAGCACACATGATCCCAGTCTGTCTCTGCATGAAGCCCATTCACTCTGTCTCCTAAGGGAAAGTTCACAGCTTTACAATCTGTGAAACTGCATGTGATCTTGCCCCTAATGCCTTTCACTCATCCCTTTGCCAGAGTGCCACCGCTTCTGTTCATTTCTTTCAGAACCAGGTACTTGACCCTTTCGGCATCTTAGAATGTGCTGTTTTTCCCTCTCTTCTGTACACTGTCTCAATGTGAAGTCAGATCCTTATACTTCTCAGACTAAGATAGGCCGCTGTGACATTCACTTCCATGCCATCTTACATTTTCCCTTCTTAACACACATAATTACTTATTCAAAGTCTAGCTTTTCATTCAACAGATAAATCTAAGGAGGTGAAGATAAACTCTGAGTTGTTCATTTTATTCCTTACCCCAGCTGAGTGCTTGACACATAGTGAATACACAGTAAGCATTTGTTGAGTGAATGAAAATGAATGAATGGAAGACGCATATGAATATCACTCAGATATTTACTTTTGATGTCAAATTGTGACAATTAACATTCAAAAAAATCAAATAATGAACATTTGAGCCCAGGTGAGTGGTGCTTTTTAAAAGTTTGTTTGAAAGTATCATCACCAGTCATGTCTACTAGGGTTCTTGGCAATGTATGGGTACATATAGAAAGAATCTTTCTGGTGAAGAAACCTAAATATATTGGTAAGCCCTGAACAAGTGAAAAGGATTCCTTTTGAGAATACGCATGGAATGTAAAATCTAGAAGAGATTTGTTTTCCCATAGGCGTTTTCTTATAGCTGTTTATTCATCTAAACAACTCTCAAACATATGAAGGATGATTACATAATAACTTTAGACTCACTGGAAATTTGCAGTTGTATCAAGAATGCAGCATAAGAAGAAATAGGCACACACCCCAAAAGTCAGAAAGCAAGTCAAATAGATGTCATAAAGCCCAAAGCATATGTATCCTCAAAGTCTTTATTCCAACTTTGATTGCTCTTATTTTGCACATAGTATCAATACACCTATTGCTTGGCTTTTTCATTTCTAAAGCCAGAGCCCCAAACAGGAACTGGAGAGGGAAAGAAGTTGTAGGAATCCACTGTTCCCAATGGCAGGGTTACCAGACAGCAGAGTCATCTCGCCCTCCTCCAGACTTCTGTGGAAATTGACTGCATGGCAGCACTAACCATATTCACTTAGTGGCATGATTATGCTTTTAAAAAGTCATTTTCCATTCTTGATCATAAGCTTGTAAGGAAAAACCTTGACTTCTTACAAGGCTTTCAGAGAATGACACAAAAACATTTCATAGTTGATATTCATAATCAAAACAAAGCAAAACAACTCTGAGTCATCAAGAGAAAATTAAATTATGTTCAATATTGTTTGAGGAGGCTGGAAAGAAATACTATATTTTAGAAATGTTTTCTTCTCTAATAATGGAAATAAAAAGCTTTTCTTCTAAAAGAGCTGAATATAAAGTTATTGCCTCCATTTTTTAGAGCCATTCATAAACCATGGAGNAGCCATTCATAAACCATGGAGTGTCTCAGAGATAAAGTTTTATAATTTACTACTTCTAATTCTATTGATGTTTAGTTCAGAAACCCTTTAAACAACCTTGCTGATAGCAATGAAGAAGAGAGGTAAGTATCCATACAAGTAAAAACCTGAAGCTGTTACTTAAATTATTATCTCAAGATCACAGCTATTAAAGACCAGAAACGTTTGGTCTTTCTGGAAACACTTAGCCATAAAAACACTGTAGCATTGTTGTAAAATCACAAGCTTTAATCAGAAACATCCTGGTTTGTATCTTTCCTTTGGTCAATACCAACTGAGCCACAGTGGGCAATGTGCTTAATCTCTTTAGGTGAGAGAAAACTGAACAACCACTGTTTGTTGTTGTTGTTATTTAGTTGCTAAGTCATGTCCGACTCTTTGCAACCCCATGGACTGCAGCATGCCAGGCTTCTCTGTCGTTCACTATCTCCTGGAGTTTGCTGAAACTCATGTCCATTGAGTCATGAGTTGTGGTGATGCCATCTAACCATCTCATCCTCTATCTTCCCCTTTTCCTCCTGTCCTCAGTCTTGCCCAGCATCAAGGTCTTTTCCAATGAGTCAGCTCTTAGCATCAGGTGGCCAAAGTACTGGAGCTTCAGCTTCAGCATCGGTCCTTCCAATGAATTTTAAGGGTTGATTTCCTTTAAGATGGACTGGTTTGATCTTCTTGCAGTCTAAGGGAGTCTGAAGCTATGACAAGCCTAGGCAATGTATTAAAAAGCAGAGACTTCACTTTGCCAACAAAGATGCATATTGTCAAACCTATGGATTTTCCAGTAGTCATGTATGGTTGTGAGAGTTGGACTATAAGGAAGGCTGAGTGCCGAAGAATTGATGCTTTTGAATTGTGATGCTGGAGAACAGCAACTATTAGTCATGTGATATTATCACTTATCAGTTTGGCAAAGTGTGAACTGCAGCCAGGAGGGGAAATCTTTGAGAAATCAGCTAATGAATTTTCTTTGGGGTTTGAAGCCAGTGTGTGTGTGTGTGTGTGTGTGTGTGTGTGTTTTACTCAGTTGTGTCTGACTCTTTGTGACCCCATGGATTGTGGCCCACCAGGCTCTTCTGTCCATGGTATTCTCTGGGCAAGAATACCTGAGTGGTTTGCCATTTCCTTCTCCAGGGGATCTTCCCATCCCAGGGATCGAACCTGAGTTTCCTGCATTGTAGGCCGATTCTTTATTGTCTGAAACACCAGAGAAGCCCAAGGATCAGGTATTAAATAAAAAGACATTTCCCAATGACACCAACCCTATGTGTTTTAGTAAGTTATTTTTTAGTTCATCTGACCCTCAGTTTCTCTGGGTATAACATTGGAATAACAGTAGTACCTATCTGTGTCAGTCAGAATAGATCATGTACAATAACAAACAGTCCCCAAATCTCAATGATTTAAAATAACAAAATGTATTTCTCATTCACTCGTGTCAGTTGTGGGTTGGCCAGTAGCTCATTCACATCATCCTTATATGAGAACCTGGAGTGATTGACTTTTTTAATCTAGAAGGTTGTCAATCATCATGGCCAAGGGGAAGAGATCATAGCAAATCACAGACTGATTCTTAAAGGTTTTTGCCAGAAAAAGATATATATATATCTCCACTTACATTTGACAGACCATGGCAATTCATCTCTCTTACCTAACATTATGGAGATGGGACAATGAAATACAACAGTGGGCCAATAGGCCTGGAAAGAGAACTGAACTATTGGTGAACAGCCCTAATGATCACCACCTGGAGTTATTAAGATTGTCAGGAGGGTTCACTTAGAAAATGCGGAACACTAAGGCTCATTCCTGGTACCTAACAAGAATTAAGTAAATGTTAGGGACTGTTATGATGTACATTGATTACAAACTTTATTCATAATGATGACTTGAACTTTATTATAGTGTCCCTTAAATAAAAAAATTTTTGAGCATTCTTTGGCATTGCCTTACTTTGGGATTGGAATGAAAACTGACCTTTTCCAGTCCTGTGGCCACTGCTGAGTTTTCCAAATTTGCTGGCACGTTGAGTGCAGCATTTTCACAGCGTCATCTTTCAGGATTTGAAATAGCTCAACTGGAATTCCATCACCTGCACTAGCTTTGTTCGTAGTGATGTTTCTTAAGGCCCACTTGACTTCACATTCCAGGATGTCTGGGTCTAGGTGAGTGATTACACCATCGTGATTATCTTGGTCTTGAAGATTTTTTTTGTACAGTTCTGTGTATTCTTGCCG
Organism: Redunca redunca; assembly: GCA_006410935.1. Lineage (NCBI taxonomy): Eukaryota > Metazoa > Chordata > Mammalia > Artiodactyla > Bovidae > Redunca > Redunca redunca. The sequence goes on along the minus strand of SJYQ01000935.1, from coordinate 46,464 downwards.
CCTCTTCTTAATATCTTCTGCTTCTGTTAGGTCCCTACAATTTCTGTCCTTTATCGAGCCCATTGTTGCATGAAATGTTCCCTGGTATCTCTAATTTTCTTGAAGAGATCTCTAGTCTTTCCCATTCTATTGTTTTCCTCTATATCTTTGCATTGATTGCTGAGGAAGGCTTTTTTATCTCTTCTTGCTATTCTTTGGAACTCTGCCTTCAAGTGGGTATATCTTTCCTTTCCTTTTCTCCTTTGCTTTTTGCTTCCCTTCTTTTCACAGTTATTTGTAAAGCCTCCTCAACAACCATTTTGCATTTCTGCATTTCTTTTTCTTGGGGATGGTCTTGATTCTTGTCTCCTGTACAACGTCACGAACCTCCGTCCATAGTTCATCAGGCACTCTATCAGATATAGTCCCTTAAATCTATTTCTCACTTCCACTGTATAATCATAAGGGATTTGATTTAGGTCATACCTGAATGGTCTAGTGGTTTTCTCCACTTTCTTCAATTTAAGTCTGAATTTGGCAATAAGGAGTTCATGATCTGAGCCACAGTCAGCTCCCAGTCTTGTTTTTGCTGACTGTATAGAGCTTCTCCATCTTTGGCTGCAAAGAATATAATCAATCTGATTTCGGTGTCGACCATCTGGTGATGTCCATGTGCAGAGTCTTCTCTTGTGTCGTTGGAAGAGGGTGTCTGCTATGACCAGTGCATTCTCTTGGCAGAACTCTATTAGCCTTTGCCCTGCTTCATTCTGTATTCCAAGGCCAAATTTGCCTGTTACTCCAGGTGTTTCTTGATTTCCTACTTTTGCATTCCAATCCCCTGTAATGAAAAGGACATCTTTTTTGGGTGTTATTTCTAGAAGGTCTTGTAGGTCTTCATAGAACTGTTCAACTTCAGCTTNTTCCAAAGAAATCCCGGGGCTGATCTCCCTCAGAATGGACTGGTTGGATCTCCTTGCAGTCCAAGGGACTCTCGAGAGTCTTCTCCAACACCACAGCTCAAAAGCATCAATTCTTTGGCGCTCAGCCCTCCTCACAGTCCAACTCTCACATCCATACATGACCACAGGAAAAACCATAGCCTTGACTAGACGAAACTTAGTCGGCAAAGTAATGTCTCTGCTTTTGAATATGCTATCTAGGTTGGTCATAACTTTTCTCCCAAGGAGTAAGCGTCTTTTAATTTCATGGCTGCAGTCACCGTCTGCAGTGATTTTGGAGCCCCAAAAAATAAAGTGTGACACTGTTTCCACTGATTCCCCATCTATTTCCCATGAAGTGATAGGACCGGTTGCCATGATCTTTGTTTCCTGAATGTTGGCTTTCCTGACCTTCAACGTGGGATAGCTCCTCTAGGCCCTCCTGCGCTGGCGCTGGTGGCGACCATTAGGGAAACAAAAAGGGGGTCTCCTGATCCTCCAGCATTGCTGGACACTGTTGCCTCAAGCCATATTTCTCTAATAACAGCATTCCCTTCCCCGCTTCCTTCTACCCCTGAAAAAGCATCTGTTTTAGAAGAAATAGTCAGCAGTCCTCTGCCACTGTTTGATCAGTGTAAAGACTGGGTCTGTTAAGAAAATCCCTTCATCTCAGTGGCTCTCAAACCTCAGTAGCATCTGCATCACCTAGAGGGCTTGTGAAAACGGGTTGCTGGGCCCATCCCCAGGGTTCCTGATACAGTAGGTCGCAGTAGGCCCATTAACCTGCATTTCTAACAAGCTCATGAGTTGTACCAATGCTGCCCTACTTTGAGCACACTACTCCATCTGAACTCTCCCAGGTCTCCTTCCCTATCCCACCCCCAAATTTCCTAGTACTAGTTCTTCTCCAGGTACTGGTTTTGTTTTTTCATATTGCTTTCGAACTATTGGAATATTCCTGATTATTTCTCTTTCTGATACTTTATGTGTCTACCCAAATGTTGTTTTGATTGTCATGGATTATGAATTCTTACTCTTGTGAACTGTCTTATCCCAGAAGACTTTCTAGAGAGAGAAATCTGAGGGAGTTGCCTGCCCAGCTCATATGAAGGCTTTATTTGGTCATTAAAGGGATGGTTTCCTTATAGCAAACATTTGGGCCCTTTAACTAATTGTTTAAGAAATGTATCATTTTTGTTGTTGTTGTTATACTCCTGGTATCTAGCTTATTAGCTGGTCAGCCTTTTAGAAATCATTAAAAAAAGAATCACTTCAGTATATTGGTGAGAAAGATAAAATTAATGTGTCTGCAATTTTCCACAAGAAGTTTTGTCATTTAGTTGACTGCTTCAAGCTTTAAATTCATGGTTGTAGCTTTTAAGTTGATGTTGACCTAACAACAGAGTAATTTGACTTTTAAGAATAAAGACACATGTGAGCCTAAAGAAATGAAAGTCCAGGGACTTCCCTGGTGGCTCAGTGGTAAAGAATCCAGCTGCCAAGGAAGGAGACATGAGTTCGATCCCTGATCCAGGAAGATTCCACATGATGTGGAGCAACTAAGCCCATGTGCAATGACTATCGAGCCTGTTCCCTAGAACCCGGGAGCCACAAGTACTGAACGCATGTGCTGCACCTCCTGAAGCTTGCACGCGCTAGAGCCGGGCAACAAGAGACGCCACTGCAGTGAGAAGCCTCACCCTGCAGCCAGAGAGCGGCCCTGCTCGCCTCAACCAGAGAAAAACCTGCGCAGCAGTGAAGACCCAGCGCAATCAAAGATACACACACAAATAATCTTCAAAAAAAAGAAAGTCTAGATTTTGAGTGATCTTCTGTTTGAAATGTTTGTTAATACATGAGTAAACTAGAACTTACACTTAATAAGCCCATAAAGTCAGCTTTTTCCAGATGGCTTATCTGGGTATTTTCTTTATGTATATCTTTTCTCTGTGTACATCTCTAGTTAAAAGTGGGGCATTTGTGTACCTCAGTTGGTAGATTATGAACAGCTGTGTACATATCTGTTCTCCAGCCATGTGTGTGTGTAGTATATAAAATATATTTTTTGAATAAATGAGAGCTTACTACATTTTTCTTTTTATATTAATTAGCATATTTATTGAACATTTCTTCCTGTCATTAAATGATTTTCTACATTTTTAAAACTGACTACATAATATCCCTTTATGTGAATGTATCCTAATTAGTAGATCAAATCATTGTGCTAATATAGTCAAAAGAAAAAAGAAAACCATGTTGCCAAATTACCCTCTGGAAAGAGAGAAAAAACTTTTGTATAAACATTACTAGCAAAAAACTTTTTGCTGATATGTCCTTAGTTTATACTTCGTATCTGATACTTTAGGTAAAAAGTGAAGTCTTTATGTTGATTGGGTGTTAAAATATTATCTATGAGTTTAGGGTTAATAGGAGTCAATTTTTTATATTCTTTTCAGTTTGGGAAATAGTCCAATCAGCAGCAATAAAAAGATGAAATACCAAAAATTATGCCCCAAAGCAATGACATACATAAGAAACTAAATAGATTGAGTGTTACCATCTGTTACTTTCTTTGGGGAATATTTGATCTTTATTTTATCTATGCATTGGGTGATATGGTATTTGTTTTTTTGTTCTGAGGAACTTGATTTCTTCTCACATACCATTTTGATAATTTTTATGTAACTAGTTCTTATAAAGGTTAGAAGTTGAATTCATTTTGTCATCACAACACTTGGAAGTTATTGAGGGCATGCCACTGTGCCATTCAGTACAGAGATGCATCTGATTTCATTCTTTAACGTATTCTTTCTTTAAATGATAAACTTTGTTCTTTCTTGAAATAACATATTTTTCCTCACTACATTCTAAATTCATGATCATAAATTCTTCTTTCTCCCCTTTATCTCCTTGTTTTCTCTCAGCCTTTCTAATTAGACCTCCTTCCCCTAATTCTCAGAGAAGGCGATGGCACCCCACTCCAGTACTCTCACCTGAAAACCCCATGGACGGAGGAGCCGTGGGCCGCAGTCCATGGGGTCGCTAAGAGTCGGACACGACTGAGCAACTTCACTTTCACTTTTCACTTTCATGCATTGGAGAAGGCAATGGCAACCCACTCCAGTGTTCTTGCCTGGAGAATCCCAGGGACGGGGGAGCCTGGTGGGCTGCCGTCTATGGGGTCGCACAGAGTCGGACACGACTGAAGCAACTTAGCAGCAGTAGCAGTCCTTAATTCTATTTCTGTTAACAAGCAGTACATTTGGAGGAGGAATCACATGATTTCAAGCTAAACAGCTCTGGACCTGAAATCTTGCTTTTCTCCTTCTTCCCTGTGTGCTGTTGAGCAAATTATGCTCTCTGAGCCTCAGTGAAATGGTACAGTTTTTCCTCCCTCACAGACTTTTTCTGAAGATTAAATATGATGATATGTATTAAGTTCCTAAAAAATTCAGTAAACACTAATACCTTTCTCATCTTAAATTTTTTATTCTTTCTTCTCAAGTTGCACCCTTTCCCCCAGAGTCTCCAGATGACTCATTTGAACTTCTTGGCAGTTCTCTTGGAAAAGATTCAGGATAAACCTTTTCCCCTTCTTTCTGGGATTCATCAGTATTAAAAAGTCACCATTTAACTAACATTTACTTTGATCTCAGTAAGTCCACAAAGTTTAGTCAACTTTATTCCATTTAAGTCTGAATGAATCCTAAAATGACTTTTTAAGCAGGACATAGTCCCCAAGTCTTTTATAAGAAGGAATTACTATCTGAGATCACAGGTCAAGCAGAGAGCTATGATGGTAATGAGTGTCTCCAACAAGCAAGGCTTAAGTATGTTACCACTGAATTCTGTGTTCTGCTTGGGAATTGCTGACAGAAAGTGATACTTCTTGGGTCTAAACTTCCAGCCAGTTTGAATTCACGCGAGTCCACTTGTGGCTTATCTTCCTTCTGTTTCCTCTGCCTGTCTGCTTTTGCTCCTCCCTTCTTTTAAGACAGCTTGAGGGTCATCTTCTTTATGAAATCTCTCCTACTCATTCCTTCTCCTCCCCCACCTGAAGGTCATTATCTCCTTTTGACCTTCTCCATACCCCATGAATACTTGAATCATCGTGCCAAGAACATTTTTCAGTACTTGCTTGTCCTTCTGCTCTAGGCGCTCAGCCCGATAAGAGCACAGAGGATGTCAGATTTACTTTGAAGCTCTGGACAGACTGTGTTCAATTGGAAGAATTAGGAATGTTATTTGATTTGTTTTATTACTTGATTTCATTATCTTACACAGATTTTAAGAAGAAATGGTGAGTCCTCTTTATCATTCAAAAAGTAATAAAAAAAGAATAATCCAGACACCCTATAAATAAATGGTTTAAAGCAAAGGATACTGAATCCTGAATAAGCTGGGTGATCTATTCTCTACACTGTTTTTGTTTTAAAGATACAACCAGTTCTTCAGGAAGTGAGGTCATGGCTACAGAGGATGTATAGTCAGAACTGGAGTTGGAGATCCTACAAAATTGTTGTTGTTGTTGTTTAGTTGCCTAATTGTGTCCAATTCTTTGTGACCCCATGGTCGCTAGCCTTCCAGGCTCCTCTGTCCATATTTTCCAGGCAAGAGTACTGGAGTGGGTTGCCATTTACATCTTCCCAACCCAGGGATCAAAACTTACATATAAATTACATGTGTTCTTGGACTCTTTGTTCATTGGTATGATGGGGATATTACTAACAGCTTTTCACAGTTACTGAGAATTTAATGAGGGAATATGAGAATAAGCCAACCTATGTTTGGCTATAAATAAAATCTGTGGTATAAGCATGTAACTACAGAAAAAAATATACATATATATACTCAATACATAAATGAAAATTTACCACTATAACCCTACTAGTATGTGATTTTGATGAAAAAAAATCAAGATTGAAAGCATCTTATTCATTTATCTGGAGGAAAATTCCTTTACAATGTTATGTTGGCTTCTGTGAACAACAAGGGGAATCAGTCATAATCATATATATAGGTCCCTTCCCTCTGGAGCCTCCCTCCCTTGAAGGCATTTTAAAACTCAGATTGAAGTCCAGTGAACTGATTAGAAAGCCCAACCTTGGCATAAACTCATCTTAAATAAGCCTCAGGGATGTTAATGCCTTGAAGAAAAGTTAAATGTAAATATTAATAAACTAGTTACTCAGTCATGTCTGAATCTTTGAGACCCTGTGGACTGTAGCCCACCAGTCTCCTCCATTCATGGGATTCTCCAGGCAAGAATATTAGAGTAGGTAGCCATTCCCCTCTCCCAGGGTTCTTCCCAATCCAGGGATGGAACTCGGATCTCTTGCATTGCAGGCAGATTCTTTACCATCTGAGACGTTAGATTAAGCATGGAAAAGGCACGTATGAGGTAACCCTTGAGTGCATGGATGGTTTCCATGTAGCTCCTGCCATAAGGACCTGCCAAGTCAGACCTATGCACTGGAATAATTCATGGGTCTCTGTAGACATTAGCTGTGTTGCACATGAAGGATGAAACAGGGTAAGTGGAGGGGGCAGAAGAGAGAGTTCATTGCAGAGTTTGAAAATTAAATAAAGTTTAGTCTTGCTCCATCATCTTTAGGAGAAGATGAATGTAACTCAGGTTAAGTGGAAGACCCCTTTCCGGAGCCCCAGCCCAGTTTCCCTCTCATAATAAAGCTAAAGATCTTCATCCAGCCTTGGTGGCTGCATGCTTTATGAGAATAATAATTTTGAAGTTTCAGAGTACTTCTTTGTAAGAAGCTCATTTGCATAACTGAATCAAAACTAGAGGTCAGAGTAATTGAAGGTTGTGAACAAGGACTGAGCTTTGAGCAAAGGAAGCAAACCACATCACCTCCGAAAGCCAGAAGAGAGTTATGTGAATAAGTTAGGATAACCCAGGCACAGAGATAGCTGATCAATCCTGATAAAAGATTTGCTTTACAATACATGGCATTATCCTTGAGAATATTCTAGATTATAAATTTCTTCAAGACAGACACCAGTTCTTAATTCATCCTTTATATTGCCTTGTATCCAGTAAATGCAGGTGTTGCCAGAAAAGGTAGAATTGTTTTCTGTGTTTCAAGATTGTGATGTACTGCAAGTAAACCTTTCATTCCTGAATTTTTGGTTTAGTCGGTTTAGTGATTTTAGCCATTTTCTAATTTTTCCAGCTCTGCATTTTGGCCTCAAAGGTTATATTACACCTGCTTTTAAATTAGCAAGTCCACTGAATTACCCTGGTAGATAAAAGGTAGATCTAGCGGTCTACCTTTCACTCTATTTTCCAAGTTTCAGGATATTTTTTGTTGTTGTTGGTCTATATTTAATTAGAACCCACAATGGAAATGAAATAAAACAATGCATGCTTAATGCAGAGGTGAATAATTAGATGTGCAGAAAGTGAGTGTTCTGTTTCATATTCTCCACAACCCCACTTTTCAAGCATAAGCTTTGTTAATGGTGACGCTGCTTCTTACATCACATCAGTGCATATCCAAACACGTATCTCTATGTTTGATATAAATAGGACCTTACTCTTACAGTTGTTATAAAATCTCAAAAATATGATGTGAATGTTTTTCCTTATTGGTCCATATTAATCATTTTGAATATCTGAATAATATTCTATTATACAGATGCAGCACAGTCCTCTGTTGATGAGCTTTAAGCTGTTTCCAAGCATTTTCTATTATTGTAGCACTGAATGCATGCTTTTCTATGTACTTCTGCAAGTCTTCCTAAAGGATGTCTTCTTAGAAGTGAAATGGGGGGCATCACAAAGAAAATGAACATTTAAACTTTGGAAAGTCATTCCCATATTAACCTCAAAAAAATACCAATTTGTCCTCTCATGCCAGCTTGTTAGAGTTTCTTTTCTTGCACCTCACCAGTAAGGGGCATAATTAATCCCTCTTTTTTCCCCCATGTTTATCAATTAGCTACTTTACTTCTGAAGTAGCTTTTGTTTGCATTTCTTTGCTTACTACTGAGTTGCCCCCCCCTTTCTTATTAGAGTATAATTGCTTTACAGTGTTGTGTTAGTTTCTGCTGTACAATAAAGTGAATCAGTGTAAGCATATATCTGCTCCCTCTTGAGCCTCCCACCCATCCCCACCATCCCATCTCTCTAGGTCATCACAGAGCTGAGCTGAGCTCCCTGTGCTCTATAGCCGCTTTCTGCTTGCTATCTGTTTGACATGTGGTAGTGTAACATTGGAGAGGGCAATGGCAACCCACTCCAGTGTTCTTGCCTGGAGAATCCCAGGGACAGAAGAGCCTGTTGGGCTGCCGTCTGTGGGGTTGTACTGGAGAAGGCGATGGCACCCCACTCCAGTATTCTTGCCTGGAAAATCCCATGGGCTGAGGAGCCTGGAAGGCTGCAGTCCATGGGGTTGCTGAGGGTCAGACACGACTGAGTGACTTCACTTTCACTTTTCACTTTCATGCATTGGAGAAGTGTTCTTGCCTGGAGAATCCCAGGGATGGGGGAGCCTGGTGGGCTGCCATCTATGGGGTCACATAGAGTCGGACACGACTGAGGCGACTTAGCAGCAGCAGTGTAATATACATCTCAGTCCTACTCTCCCAGTTCCTCCGTCCTACTGCCCTTTTCAGTTGTGAACCGGACTTTTGAAGTTTTTCTTCTGTGAATTGACTGTGAATGTCTTTTGTCCATTTTTATTTTGGATTGCTATCTCTCACAGGAAGCTACCAATGAAGCAAACCATTCTAAAGTATAACAGATAGTTGAAGCTAAAAATATTTCAGGCGTGATCCCAAAATGCCCTGCCCCTGTAGAAAATCATAATGTGCATGTATAATGTTTTTAGAAACACGGTGTTACGCCCCGTTGATTTTAGGTTAGGTCTCTCTTGAATCATTTTTACTGCTAAGCATTCTTTCCAGTCTTTTTCACATTCCTGACATTTCATGTAGTCTATCATTCTTCTCAGTTTTCTCTTTTTAGCTAATCTGTTTAGAGCCAGGATTTGTGGAAGATTCAGTCATCCCAGCAACCCTCGGAGGACAAGTCCAGTCCTTATATGAATGTTTTTTTAAAAGAAATGAAAAGAAGTAAGGATTTTAAGGAAATATACGGGAGTTGTTTATGCCTTCAGATAGTTAATGTTTGGAATAATAATCCGTAGTTTTCTCCCCCAGTACATTTCTCCTCCGCCACTTTTCCCACCTTTCCCTCTTCCTTCTTTTCTGCCTTTTGCCCATTTTTTCTGTCTCTCTTCTCCAGCAGCAGCTCTGAATCCATTAATTTTGTCTCCTGGAATTCTAGGTAGAACCTTTCAGTAAAATAGGTATCTATTGGTAATTCTTCAATGGTGAAACAGTGGTTGTTCTCATTCAGTAGACCAGAGAGAGGCAAGGATGTCCACTTATCCTGTTGTTTACTTGTTTGCCTTTGCTCTCTGGGTGGTAGGGGATATAGATAGGTAACAGCAATTGTAAGTTTAAACTTGGGCTTCCCTGGTGGCTTGGATGGCAAAGAGCCCACCTGCAGTGCAGGAGACCTGGGTTTGATCCCTGGGTTGGGAAGACCCTTGGAGAAGGGAATGGTTGCACTCAACAGTATTCTTGCCTAGAGAATTCTATGGACAGAGGACCCTGGTGTGCTACAGTTCATGGGGTTGCATAGAGTCAGACATGACTGAGTGAAGATTTAAACTTGGGAAAGAGAAGCTAAAACATATCTGGATGATATAATTATATTTCTAGAACACCTAAGATAATGAACTGGAAAGTTTTTTCTTTTTTATTACTAGGTGAGCAAGTTCAGTAGAAGTAGTTCAAAATTAATGTACAAAAATCATTAGGCTTCCTACATCCAAACAGCTACCTGAAGATAGAAATGATACTGACAGAAAACATACCGATGTGCAACAGATATCCAGTGACAAAATACCCAAGAAATAAATAGTAATAAAAAATAAGAAAGATCAATGTTTAAAAAAAACTATGACATAAAACTTTTTAGATAAAATGCTTCAATGGTATAACAATGCCAAGTTTCCTTCGGCATGATCCCATAAAAATACTAACCAGATTTTTAAAAATCAAATTCATAAGTTCATAGGCAACATAAAATATGTAACAATAGATAATAAACTTTTGGCTAAGCACAATGAGAATGGGCTAATCTTATCAGATATTCAAATATAGACTTTAATACAAATCTAATTAAATCAGTTTGGTTCTGGAAGATTAATAGACCAATTAATGGAACAAAATGGTAAGTCTTAATATTGACCCATATGCACATGAGATTTGGTATATAGTACAGCAATATTTGAACCGTGAACTTCCAGATGTTCAAGCTGGTTTTCAAAAAGGTAGAGGAACCAGAGATCAGATTGCCAACATCCACTGGGTCATCGAAAAAGCAAGAGAGTTCCAGAAAAACATCTATTTCTGCTTTATTGACTATGCCAAAGCCTTTGACTGTGTGGATCACAATACACTGTGGAAAATTCTGAAAGAGATGGGAATACCAGACCACCTGACCTGCCTCTTGAGAAACCTATATGCAGGTCAGTAAGCAACAGTTAGAACTGGACATGGAACCACAGACTGGTTCCAAAGAGGCAAAGGAGTATGTCATGGCTGTATACTGTCACCCTGCTTATGCAACTTCTATGCAGAGTACATCATGAGAAACGCTGGACTGGAAGAAACACAAGCTGGAATCAAGATTGCCAGGAGAAATATCAATAACCTCAGATATGCAGATGACACCACCCTTATGGCAGAAAGTGAAGAGGAACTAAAAAGCCTCTTGATGAAAGTGAAAGAGGAGAATGAAAAAGTTGCCTTAAAGCTCAACATTCAGAAATCGAAGATCATGGCATCTGTTCCCATCACTTCATGGCAAATAGATGGGGAAACAGTGGAAACAGTATCAGACTTTATTTTTTGGGGGGCTCCAAAATCACTGCAGATGGTGACTGTAGCCATGACATTAAAAGATGCTTACTCCTTGGAAGAAAAGTTATGACCAACCTAGATAGTATATTCAAAAGCAGTGACATTACTTTGCCAACAAAGGTCCGTCTAGTCAAGGCTATGGTTTTTCCAGTGGTCATGTATGGATGTGAGAGTTGGACTGTGAAAAAAGCTGAGCACCTAAGAACTGATGCTTTTGAACTGTGGTGTTGGAGAAGGCTCTTGAGAGTCCCTTGGACTGCAAGGAGATCCAACCAGTCCANAGTCCATTCTGAAGGAGATCAGCCCTGGGATTTCTTTGGAAGGAATGCTGCTAAAGCTGAAACTCCAGTACTTTGGCCACCTCATGCGAAGAGTTGACTCATTGGAAAAGACTCTGATGCTAGGGGGTAGTGGGGGCAGGAGGAAAAGGCGAGAACAGAGGATGAAATGGCTGGATGGTATCACCGACTCAATGGACGTGAGTTTGAATGAACTCCGGGAGATGGTGATGGACAGGGAAGCCTGGTGTACTGCGATTCATGGGGTCGCAAAGAGTCAGATACGACTGAGCGACTGAACTGAACTGAACAAATATATGAAATTAATATGTGATGGAAGTAGCATTTTAAACCAAGGAAGGAGAGATTGGTTACCTGTTCAACAAAGTAGATCTTTATCTCAGTTCTTACACAGAAAAAAATTCCAGATATAGTAGAAAATTAAAATGGAAGAGAATTGGAACAAAGAATTATTGCAAGAAAACATGGGAAATTTAAAAAATGTAATCTAATCTTGAAGATCTTTCTAATGATTATATGAGGCTGATCTTGGGTGGCCTGGACCTGCCATGGCTTGAAGTGAAGCTTAGCTTTCCAGGCAGAGATTGGGTCACAATGGAGAGAGCACCAGATCCTAGCCACTAGACCAGTGGTCAGTGACAAGGGCCCTGGCCCTTAAGGAAAGAATTTCCACAAGGGAGGAGAGTAGTGAAGCAAGTATTTATTAGGAGGAAAAGAGAGGATAGTACCTGTGGATAGACACACAGCACACAAGTGAACTCACAGACAGAGAGGGAGAGACGTACCCTTGAGGTAGTTTAAATCACTTATATGATATGGGATGTTCCTTCTGACTTTTCTTTGGCCAGTCATTTTGGTTTGCCTGGTTCACAGCCTATATCTGGGCTTCCTTGGTGACTCAGTTGATAAAGAATCCACCTGCAATGCGGGAGACCGGGGTTCAATCCCTGGGTTGGGAAGATCCCCTGGAGGAGGGCAGGCAACCCATTCCAGTATTCTTGCCTGGAGGACCCCCATGGGCAGAGGAGCCTGGCGGGCTGCAGTCCATGGGGTCACAGAGTCAGACACGACTGAGTGACTGAGCACAGCACAGCTCTGTCCATATTCGGAATATCTCAGGATCCTCCCTTGTGTCTGCATGCATCTCTTGACATCACAACTGTTTGACCAACAAGGAGCCTTTCTGCATGTGTGGTCAGGGAGGTCTTCTGAGTTGAGAATGAGAAATACGTGGTCTGGGCAAAGCCCAGCCACCTCCCTTAATTGTCCTGCTATTCTCACCTTGGAGTTTCCTCCACAGGGAATGAATCTCCAATTGCTTTTCCCTGGGGTGGGGCAGCATCTACCACCTGCCTCAAGGCCATCAATCAATATACTGATTTTTTCTATTTGCTTAAAGATACAATCAAAAAAAGTAAAAAATATAAATTAACTATGGTTGCCAGCATATCACTACCAGAGAGCTGATTTCTTTGGTATATAAACAGCTTGTATAAATCAATTCTAAAAAACCAAATGAGAAAAAATTCTGCCCCTTCTATGGAAAGTGGTATGAGAAATCCAACACTGGGCTTACCTCTGGGAAGGGGAACTAGAGAAACCAGGAGTGGGAGAGATTTCCTCTTTACTTTGTACTGTGGGGTTTTTATAATACCTTGAGCACAAGTAGTTCCCAAATAAAGAAGATGAGAGAAAGACAGATTGGGCACCGAGTACTTTTTGAAGCTAGAAGCTTCAAAATCTGTTTTCCCCAATTCCCCTTGCTGCCTGCCACCAACCTGTACAAGTAGGAGAAGAGAGGGAAGAAAACGAAAATAGAAATAGTTACATGCATCCCCACAGCCTTCTGGTTTTTTTTTTTTTTTTCTTTAAATACATTTACCATTAGCAGAGGCTTCCCTGGTAAGCTCAGATGGTAAAGAATCTGCCTACAATGTAGGAGACGTGGGTTTGATCCCTGGATTGGAAAGATCCCCTGGAGAAGGGAACAGCAATCACTCCAGTATTCTTGGCTGGAGAATCCCATGCACAGAAGAGCCTGGCAGGCTACACAGTCCACGGGGCCGCAAAGAGTCAGACACAACTGAGCAACTGACACACACATAACCATTAGCAGCTTTTCTCTAAAGGACCTATGGAAAATGTCTTGCTCTGCTCACCGCAGGATAGGCCAATACATCTGAGACAAGGTATTGAGACAAAGGGACTTTATTTGGGAGTCAGCTGACAGAGAAGATGGCAGGCTAGAGCCTCAAAATAACCACTTGTCGAGGCCTGGATGGTTCTTTCAGGGATCAGAGAGGGGGCAGGAGGTGAGGAAACAAACAAACAAACAAAAAAACATTTACTTCTTGCAGATAACTCCTAGAGCAGCAAACCTCAGGCAGGGGGATGTGTTAGTTTCACTTCCAGACAATCCTTCACTGGTGGGCAGGGTCAGGCTATCTCCCTGAGGCAGGCCATGATGTATGCCTACAATGACAAAAGTGGCTAGATTAGGGATCAGGTCACAGAAGGAGATTCAGTATCAATTCAAAATTAACCCTTCCTGTTACATATCCTCTAAATGCTGAAGGACTTTTGTATTTCCAGGCTTAATAAATTGCTTTGTGTGTGTGTGTGAGTCAAGAGGAGTTTGATCTTGCCATCCCTCACAAGGCCTCTCTTCATACCACTTTCCGTCTTGCCTGAAAAGCATTCCTGCTCAGATTTTACTTATGGGAAAAATAAGTATGTTCTCTAGAGGGAATGATGGACTTTGAACTATTTCCCAGTGTTTTTCTAGGACTTTAGAAATGCTATATAGCTTAGAGCTACTGAAATTTGATGTACTATCTTGTTACTGAGGATTAAAAAGATGACACGTGTGTGTCCGACTCTGTGACCCCATACACTGCAGCCTTCCAGGCTCCTCTCTGTCCGTGGGATTCTCCAGGCAAGAATACTGAAGTGGGCTGCCGTGCCCTCTTCCAGGGGATCTTCCCGACGGATCAAACCCGCGTCTCTTTTGTCTCCTGCATTGGCAGGTGTATTCTTTACCTCTAGCACCACCTAGGAAGCCTGGAAGATGACATGGCTCACCCCTAATTTAAATGGGGTTTTTGCTCTAGTGAGATATGTTCCTTCTTTACGGTAAAGAAGAAGGTAAGACCTTTTGCCTTATTAATGGTATTGGCACAGTTGTGTCACACGCAAAGCTGATGGATGTATACAAGACACTGGCTTCAAAGCAGAGCAGCTGGAATTGAAACTTCTTAGTGCCCTCTTGCCTGGAAAATCCCATGGATGGAGGAGCCTGGTAGGCTGCTAAAAGTCAGATATGACTGAGTGACTTCACTTTCACTTTTCACTTTCATGCATTGGAGAAGGAAATGGCAACCCACTCCTGTTTTCTTGTCTGGAGAATCCCAGGGACGGGGGAGCCTGGTGGGCTGCCTTTTTTGGGGCTGCACAGAGTCGGACACGACTGAAGTGACTTAGCAGCAGCAGCAGCAGCAGCAGCAGTGCACTCTAGCTTTCCCCCTCATCTTATAGGAATATCTGCCTGTGTTTGGATTTTCCAGGCATTTAAAATCACTGGAAAGGACATTGCTACTACTTAGAGTCTCACTTTCCAGAACTGTCTTCAAAAACATGGTCATGCTCCCTGTAAGTGAAGTTACCAGATATGTTCTCCTGCAGAGGAAGAATACATATAAAAAGTCCAGCTTGTGACTTAGATACTTCAGCTCTTTTCCCAGGAGTATCTCAGCTAATTTCCTGCACGTTAGTAAGTTTGTGATTTCTTTAGCTTCTTTACACCAATTCCAAGTCCACATCCGGCCAGGAAATGCAGTGAACATGGGTCATTACAATCCTTACAAAAACTTATTCAGATTCAAAGAACTGGGGTCCAGGGTGAGAAGTATATTTCTACTTTGGGGAAAATAAGTGCTGATATCTTCTGTTCCTGCAGAAAATGTCTCCCACTGGCTCTCCGCAGGGTTTTACCTAACAGCTCATTATGGGGCTGTTATTTGGCCTCCTGGAGATTGTTGTGTTCTGTGGGCTTCCTGGCTTGTAGCTCTTGGAGAAAATTGTTCCATGTCATCGTTACACAGCTCATAATTGGTTTAGGCCCATATTTTATAGTTCATCAGGCCGGCAGGTTATGGATGCATCAATAGCAAAGAATATATATAGATTTCCAAATGCATTCTACATTCTTAGCATTTTCTGTATATTTAGAAGGTACTTGACCATAAAGTGACATTTTATTTGGGTATTGTGTTGATAATTATAAAAAATTCTGTATATCCCCTTAGTTCCAGCATTCATGTGGAAGTTGAACTACACTAAGTATAAAGAAACCATTCTCTCCAGGGCAGACCAGCAAAGGTCTTCAGAATGTACATAAAATCATAGCTTAAACTTGTCACAAAATTCACATTTCTTAAATTTTCACTTTCTATCAATATCTTCCCTAGTTCTCATATTCCCAACCCATATTCTTCATTTTCAGTCTGTTTATGTTCAGGTGTCCCAGTGGGAACAGAATGGTGCTTGCAGACTTGATCAGATTACTCAGGCATTTGATTTAATTACATCATTAAAATAAGTAAAAATATCAGATGAACTGGTTTGGGTTTGTCTACTTTGTTTTTATTATTGCTAATATTATTTTTTGACACAGACGTATCTAAATCTCAACAAACAGAATGAATTGAAAAAGGAAATCATGCTTTATTCTTTTGCTAGTATATTTCCCACCTGTCTCTCTCTTATATACACTCAACTCTTCTTGCAACTACCAAATTATTAATGCTTCTGTCACTAAAATACACAGAATCCACTCGGATAGTTTTTGACTGTAAATCCCAGAACAAACTTGCAGTCATAATTTCCTTCCCATGTACAGTGACCCATCACTAATTATTTAACTCACTATATTAAAATATGTTTTTAGTTTGCCTATCTGAACAATGAAAGTGTTAATAATATTGAACAATGAATTAATAATAATAGCTACTGTTTATTGAGAAGTTATTTTAACCAACGCTATAGTATATAGTTTTTATATATATATAAATATGTATATATATATATATGTTGTGCTTAGTCGCTCAGCCATGTCCAATTCTTTGCCACACAATGAACTGTAGCCTGCTAGGCTCCTCTGTCCATGGGAATTCTCCAGGCAAGAATACAGGAGTGGGTTGCCATGCCCTCCTCCAGGGGATCTTCCCAACACAGGGATCGAACCCAGGTCTCCTGCACTGCAGACAGATTTTTTACCATCTGAGCCACCAGGGAAGCCTATGCATGTATAAGTGTGTGTGTGTGTGTGTGTGTGTGTGTGTATAAACCAGCTTTATCCCTAAGAAGATATTAAAGTCAGACACGACACAGATGCTGTCACTGATGTAGACCTTAGCTCCCAGACACTGAACTGTATTATTTCCTCTGCCTATTAACAGCCCTATCGGTATTATCCTCATTTTACAGGCAAGGAAACTGAGGCTGCAAGAAGATGAACCAGTTTTTCAAGGATAGCTGTTAAGCGATACGCAGGGATTCAAGTTCCCTCAGTCTTCTGCCACCAGTGTACTGGATCCTCTCTATTCAGGACAGGTTTTGTCATTTTACACATGGAGGAGCCAACGTAACCAAAGTTTAAAACAACACGTCCAAAGTTGCATGGCTATCAAGTGATGAAGCAAGGATGTGAAGTCTTGTCTTTCTGATTTCAAGGCCCATGTGCAAAACCATTATACTACACATTAAAAAATGATTTCTAGTCTATCCTTATTTTTTAAACTTTAATATGATTGAGCTATCAGTCACCCATAGGCATGTTCTCTTTCAACTCTGGGAAGTATGCAGATTAGAAATACTCTTCTGAAAAAGTTTCAAATGTCTCTACAGGGAAGAAAGTCCTAAAACTGTTCTAGCTTGAACAGAAAATATTTCCATCTGTCACATTTGTGGATACCACATGGGGTTTTTATATAATGCTTTGGTTTGGTCCTGAAGGCATAGATTAATTTTTACTTCCCTTTGGCAGATAGCCTCACCGTCTGGCAACTTGTTAAACCTTGAGATAAGAATAAAAATTCAAACAAAAAAGTAAGGCAATATCAAGTATATTTAAAATAATAGGCAGACTTCAGCTGAGAAGATGAAGAAAAACCATGGAGCAAGGACCCTTGTGAAACAGTGAGAAATAATGATGACTTTGAATCTGTGTGGTAAACTCTTACTGATGCACCAGGTGTCCATGACCTGCTGCTGCTTCTGGGAAGCCTCCCTGATTCCTCCACAAAGTATGGAAGAGCATTCTGTTATAACTCCATCAGAGCTTTTCATTCATTCAAGTTTAAATATGTATACTTTGCATTCCCACTGGACTCCATACTCTTTGAAATCAGGGACTGAGTGTTATTATCTTTGTATACCTAGTACCTAGCATATTTCAGTTGTATTTAAGCTTTCATCAAGGCAGTTCACAGTCAACAGATAAACTTGCTGAGCACTAATTACATTCCAGGAACTGTGTGAGGCCTTGGAAGATAGCATGAAAAATAATAGAAAAAAGGGCGTCTAACCAAGAATGAACATTGGACTTGGAGTCGGAAAACTTGAATTCCAGTCTTATTTTCTGCTACTTCATTGTTGGATCTTAGACAACATTCTTGGTTCTTAGTTGGCTAGAAGGAATGTCTGGATTCAGAGTCTTCTAAAGCTTTTAACTCTCCAAATCTAGTTACTTACCATTTCATCAGATATAAGGATACAAATGCATCTAGAATCACGTCTGGTGGATAGTAGGCTCATGTGTGGTCAAAATAGTAGGTCAGTATGGTCAACAGAAGACTTAAGTGTACAGGAACAAATTTCCATGAGGGTGTAAATATTAAAAACCGGATTTAAGGCTATGAAAAGCAAATCTAGGATGTGCTTAAACTTGTTTAAAAAAAAAGGGTAGAGGACAACAGAAATAAGGTTTTTAGAATTACAATCAGAGCAAGAATAGGAGAGGATAAACCTGATGGTTAGATGAGATGGTGTAGTGTTGATATGTAACACACAGGCAGAAATCTTTTTTGTCAAGGAGAAAGAGCTTTTGGCTGAGATGTGTAGAATAAAAGTGGTCCAGAGGGGATATGAGCTCAAGGTGACGAGTAGATGGTAATGGAGTCCCTGAAACAATGCAAGAGTCTGCATCTCTAGCAAAAAAGGTAGCCAATAAGATTGAATTCCTACTGATGATTTCTGAGATCTCCAATGAATGGGTTTGATCACAAAGGCCTGGAGATGGCCCAATAGCATTCTGGTTTGCACAGTGAAGAAGCAAGCATGTTGTGTAAAGTTGAAGCTGTTGATCCTAATAGCTAGCAGTTTTGCTAGCAAAATTGTAACTGATTTATGAATACTGAGAATCAAAAATAGGATAATTGATATACAGCTAACAGTTCAGTTCAGTTCAGTCGCTCAGGCATGTTCGACTCTTTGAGACCCCATGTATCGCAGCACACCAGGCCTCCCTGTCCATCACCAACTCCCGGAATCTATCCAAACCCATGTCCATTAAGTCAGTGATGCCATCCAGCCATCTCATCCTCTGTCGTCCCCTTCTCCTCCTGTCCCCAATCCTTCCCAGCATTAGGGTCTTTTCCAGTGAGTCAACTCTTTGCATCAGGTGGCCAAAGTACTGGAGTTTCAGCTTCAACATCAGTCCTTCCAATGAACACCCAGGACTGATCTTCTTTAAGATGGACTGGTTGGATCTTCTTGCAGTCCAAGGGACTCTCAAGATTCTTCTCCAGAACCACCGTTCAAAAGCATCAATTCTTAGGTGCTCAGCTTTCTTCACAGTCCAAATCTCACATCCATAGATGACTACTGGAAAAACCATAGCCTTGACTAGACGGATCTTTGTTGGCAAAGTAATGTCTCTGCTTTTTAATATGCTGTCTAGGTTGGTCATAACTTTCCTTCCAAGGAGTAAGCGTCTTTTAATTTCATGGCTGCAATCGCCATCTGCAGTAATTTTGGAGCCCCAAAAATAAAGTCTGATACTGTTTCCACTGTTTCCCCATCTATTTCCCATGAAGTGATGGGGCCAGATGCCATGATCTTTGTTTTATGAATGTTGAGCTTTAAGCTAACTTTTTCACTCTCCTTCGCCTTTTTTTAAAATATAAATTTATTTATTTTAATTGTCCTCCTTCACTTTCGTCAAGAGGCTTTTTAGTTCCTCTTCACTTTCTGCCATAGGGGTGGTGTCATCTGCATATCTGAGGTTATTGATATTTCTTCCAGCAATCTTGACTCCAGCTTGTGCTTCTTCCAGCCCAGCATTTCTCATGATGTACTCTGCATAGAAGTTAAATAAACAGGGTGACAATATACAGCCTTGACGTACTTCTTTTCCTATTTGGAACCAGTCTTTTCCATGTCCAGTTCTAACTGTTGCTTCCTGACCTGCATATAGGTTTCTCAAGAGACAGGTCAGGTGGTCTGTTATTCCCATCTCTTTCAGAATTTTCCACAGTTTACTGTGATCCACACCATCAAAGGCTTTGGCATAGTCAATAAAGCAGAAATAGATGTTTTTCTGGAACTCTCTTGCTTTTTCGATGATCCAGTGGATGTTGGCAATCTGATCTCTGGTTCCTCTGCCTTTTCTAAAAGCAGCTTGAACATGTGGAAGTTCATGGTTCACGTATTGCTGAAGCCTAGCTTGGAGAATTTTGAGCATTACTTTACTAGCGTGTGAGATGAGTGCAATTGTTTGGTAGTTTGAGCATTCTTTGGCATTGCCTTTCTAAAAGCTAAAATTTAACCCAAACTAATTTTGTTGTTGTTGTTTTGGGTTATTTACAGAAGAATATCTGTTAGCTTGTGATTTCACAAAATCATATCTCTTGGGAGAATATGGAAGCACCAAGTATAGCTGACTCTCTTGCTGGACTTATTTATAACTAGTTGAATGACCGCCTAAAAAAATAGCTGCTAATTATTATATTCTTCAGGCCAGGATGCATATTTTGAGACCTATATCTACTATAGTACCAGATACCAGTTTTTACTCATTACTTGAATGAATATCTATATAAATTAAAAATGCCCACCTAGGAGGAGGTCTCTAGTGGAATATCACAGGGTGTAATTCAAGTTTCAGCAATTTGGGTGAAGCCTTGGATCCAGAGAGATGGATTAAAAAAACCCTCTGTGCCCAGGTTAACAAAGTGAAATTCAGTGTAGAAAAATTATTCACTTGGATCTTTGAGAAAAGTCCCAGCCCTACTCTCTCCAGGATGGTAGAGAAAGGAGGAGAGTTGGGGTGGTGATTGGTTTGTTCTGAGTCTGCTCCATCATGGGCTGAAAGAGATCTAGACAGATGTGAGAGGTCAATGCTCACCCAAGGACACACCTTCACTCTCATCTATTCCCAATAAAAATGGAAATGGAAGTCAGTTGGTTCATAGTCACCATTCTAAAGGAGGCTTCCTAGGTGGCATAGTGGTGAAGAATCCTGCCAGGGCAGGAGATGCAGTTCCATCCCTGGGTTGGGAAGATCCCCTGGAGAAGGCTATGGCAACCCATTCCAGTATTCTTGCCTGGAAAATTCCATGGACAGAGGAGCCTGGTGGGCTGTCCGTGGGATTGCAAAGAGAAGGACACAACTGAGCAACTGAGTGTGCAGTCACTGTTCTAAATGTACAAAGCATTCTTTAGGGTCTGGTGTTCTGAATGAAACAGGAATCAAAGTAAGAAAAACGGGCAGGTAAAGAAGACCTCAAGTGAAAGCAAATCTGGAGGCCCATGTCATCTCAAATTCTGTAAGAGCACAGGCTTTGTAGCCACCTCTGAGCTGTGAGAACTTAGGCAACTTACCTAGACTCCCTGAGCCTTAGTTTTCTCATCTGCAAAATAGATATCATAATGATTGTGTCCACTTCCAGAACTGCTGTGATAATAAATATGTTCTTATACCAAAACACTTAGAATGGCGCCTGACTATGACCAGTGTGTTAGCTATTATTACTATTATTATTACTAAAACCTAGAAGGATGCTATGATTTGTTATGGTAAGAAGACTGTAGTTTACAGGATCCCTATTCTCCCATCCCTTCACCTCCAGCCAAAAAAAAAAAAAGTGGTAAAATGTAGAATGGAGGAGATGTGGCTTTGCAGAATAAATAAACAAGTAGACTTAGGCTATTTTGTGTATACTGAATACTTTGGATCAAGTTTACGGTGCAGTTTGACACTGCTGAGGCCTGTGTATTCACTGCTTCTAGATTTTATAGTTTCCCTAGGTTTCTATGGTTTTTTCAGTGGTCATGTATGGATGTGAGAGTTAGACTATAAGGAAAGCTGAGTGCTGAAAAATTGGTGCTTTTGAACTGTGGTGCTGGAGAAGATTCTCGAGAGTCCCTTGGACTGCAAGGATATCAAACCAGTCTATCCTAAAGGAAATCAGTCCTGGGTGTTCACTGTTAGGACTGATGCTAAAGCTGAAACTCCAGTACTTTGGCCACCTGATGCAAAGAGTTGACTCATTTGAAAAGACCCTGATGCTGGGAAAGATGGAAGGCAGGAGGAGAAGGGGATGACAGAGGATGAGATGGTTGGATGGCATCACCGACTCGATGGACATGAGTTTGAGTAAACTCCGGGAGTTGGTGATGAACAGGGAGGCCTGTCACGTTGCAGTACATGGGGGTCGCAGAGTCGGACACAGCTGAACGACTGAACTAAACTGAACTGTGATTTTTCTGATAACCCCTGATGTACAAGTTGAGATTAATTTTCCTAAGATGACAACAAATGTGTTTTGCATCTTCCTCTAACTCCACTAAGCATGAGTCTAGCATTCAAGCATTTGGGAATGACTTTTGCTACCTTTCAAGACCTGGCCCTCCGTCTCTCTCTAGGCCAGCCCCGCCCCGCCCCCCTTTTCCTCTATCAACTTTAGGAATAGAAAATGGCATCATAAGGAGAAAATGTTTTAACAAGTTGGGGAGGACTCGGAATGTATATGGAGTGGGAATTCACCGTGGTTGCTTTTAAACCAGATGTAAGCCTTTTGCCCTTGTTTTCATTCTCTCCCTTGGTGCTGTGTGCTAAGACCAGCCAGAGCTCTGTTCCCCAGTCTTTCTTTTTTTCTTGACCTTATCTGAAATGCCATTCACTTGCTTTTTTCACTCTGATGAATGTTAGAGTGCTCTCATCTGTATGATGCCTGCTGTAAAAGTCCTGCCTGATTGAAATTATTATTCTAGGGGTTACCACATTCTGTTCTATGTAGATATACCAGCCCCTTCATTAGCTTTCAAGCTCTTTGAAGCAGTGACTGAGTGTGAGCATTTTTGCTTTTCCTTTAGGGTCAGTTTGGGGTTCTGAGTCCTGAAAGAAGCTCATTTAGTGTTGAATTGTTTTGAATGGAATTGAGGGAGGACATTGACATCCAACCTGAACTTGCTAACCCTTGGGCATCTTGGTGCCTCTGGCTGGCTGGTCAGGGTGGTCTGGCTGAAGAAACTGTGAGCTTTTACTTTCCCCTCATTCTAGACTTAATTTCTGTGCTCCTCCAGGTGTCTTTCTTCCTCTCAGTCACACTGTTCAGCCTGTGCTTTTTCTTCCTGTCCTGTCTAACCAGCTTTGCTTCTTCCTAAAAGAACCCAATCCCTCACTGCTCTTTTCCAGCTTCCTCTCCTCATCTGTATTTCTCAAAATATTTTTTTTCTCTTCAATCCCCTTTTTCTCTCTCAACTTTAGGAATAGAAAATGGCATCATAAGGAGAAAATGTTTTAACAATTTGGGGAG
>SJYQ01000935.1:9695-23000 GCA_006410935.1 Redunca redunca | reverse complement strand
TACTGGTATTTGGTTCAAGAAAACATAGATGGACACAGCTTTGTTTTACCCAAGGTTTAGTGCATGTCCTCAACTGTAGTGTGCATATTTTGATAAACTTCATAGGCTAGAGCTGCGGGTTAGATCATGGTTTGTTCTTCCAACATTCAACTATATTAATCCAAGCTATAATTCCAATGAAGGCTGGATTTATTCACCAGCTTGTTCAGCTAACTAAAACTGTAGGTACCATCCACCACCATGTTATTTAAACATAATTCAGAAATCATAAATAGAAATCCAAAAGGAGAGCTTGATTTCACAAGACCGAATTTGATACCATGAAGAAACTCTTGTAGAAATTTGCCAGAGACCTTGCGGGTCTTAAAATACTCTTTCCTTTCTACTAGCCAGATTTGGCAGCTTGAGAACTATTCATTACACATAATGACAAATATTTTACCAACTCACAAAATGTTGCTTTTTGTTTTGGCATTACATTTGTTCAAATTTTAAACTAGGAAAGTTAGTACAGTAATCCTGTGGTCATACAGAAATCTCAGGAGAAGTATTATTCCCATACTGAGCATTTTAGCAAATATTTTTTGACACTAACTATGTGTAAGGTATTATATCAAATATTCCTGGTAACAAAAATGAGAGTTAAACTTGATGTTTGACCACAAGTAGTGGAAGAACTAAGACACTGTAATATGGCAAGTGCCATAGAAAATTTGCTAAAATGCTCTGAGGCACGAACTCATGTGGGATTTGCTTAGCCAGAGAAGGCTTGATAAAGAAATGGAATATTAGCTTTAAGGATTAGCCAGAGGATAATATGTGAAATATGTGAAAGAGGTAAAGGAGGATCTGGACAGATGAAACATTATTAATAAAGACTCAGAAACATTGTGTGGAGTATAGGCAGTATGGTTCGGTTTTAGTTTTATGTAACTGAAAGAGAGTAGTTGGAGAAGAAGCTAAATTCCATGGGTCTGAAAACCCAGATTAAAACTTTGGTGAGTAGTGAGAAATATTTTACCGATTCTTCCATTCTTTAAACAATTTCAGAACCATATTTTTAGATAATTAATCTAAGCTTGATTGTGGAGGAAGAGAAATGGAATTTGGGAGACCAGTTGGGAGGTTATTATAATAGTCTAGTAAGTGTTAATGAGAATGGCACTAAGCTGGGAAGAACAGGATTGGAATGAAGGAGTAGAATTCAGAGACATTCTATAGTGAAAATTTTTAGGATTTAGAACCTGGTTAGAAGATAAGAGGCAGAAGAAAAGGAGGACTTAAAGATAACTATGAAGAGTCAAGCACAAGAACTGAGGCCATTGAAAAAGTCAGACAAGTCAATTGGTAGGGTAGAAGGTGAGTCCACCCCTGTGTGGTATGGGATGGAGGGGGCGCTCAGCTTTGCTGGAGAAGCATGATTGTACGTAAATATGTTCCCCGATGGGGAGCTGGAAATGTGAAACGAAAACTCAGGCTACAGTTCAAAATACAGACTTGGGACTCATTAGCATTAAGGAAATAGTGGAAGATGTAGGAGGGAATATGAATGCCAAGGGAGAGCATAAAGAGAAGATGGTCACGGACGGGACACTTGGGGGAAGCTTGTCTACTTTTAGGTGAGGAAAAATAAGCCAAAATCGAAATAGTCAGTGAGGTCAGGAAAGAGCCATGAAGACATAATATCATAAAAAAAGCTGGACAAGAACGAATTTCAAGAAAGGCGGGCTTGGGTAATATCATGGAAACAGAAAAGTCAGGAAGATGAGAATTGAGCAGGAGAAATTAAATTTGATAGTTGAGAGTTCATGGGTGACTTTTGCAAGAGTAATCTTAGAACTGTGAGCTGATGGAATGTATTCTATTTGTAAACCTAAGGTTTGTTTGGGGCCTATGAGGTGTTTTGGATGTTTTCATTTCTTTAATAGATAATGAAGGATGGTGTGTGTGTGTGTGTGTAAGAGAGAGAGAGAGAGAAAAAAAGAGAGAATATGTGTATCTTGTGACCAGGAAACCATTTTATAATTTTAAGCAATAAAATATAATTTTAACTGATAAAGTTACTTAAGGAAAATGTACCTTGGGCTCATATTTCCCTAATAATAGAAACACTAATTCAGCCAAAAAAGGAAATCTCTAGAATTTTATATTAGCCAATAAACAAAACTTCTACCCAAATTATGTTGATTAAAAAGACATTCTTCTGCCCCATCGCATTACGTGAAACAGCAACAACATAAATATAGAAACACTTGCTGGGATGATGAGCATACCTCAGAACATAGATTTATCATCTTTTTCTCTTCTTTCCAGAATAAAAGACCGAGCTATGATAGCAACTGGTGGAGTGATAACTGGCCTGGCCGCCTTGAAAAGGCAAGACTCTGCCAGATCACAGCATCATGTCAACCTTAGCCCGTCGCCTGCTGCCCAGGAGAAGAAACCAGTCAGGCGTCGACCTCGGGCCGATGTTGTGGTTGTTCGAGGCAAAATCCGGCTTTATTCCCCATCTGGTTTTTTCCTCATTTTAGGAGTCCTTATCTCTATTGTAGGAATTGCAATGGCAGTCCTTGGATATTGGCCTCAAAAAGAACATTTTATCGATGCTGAGACGACATTGTCAACAAACGAAACTCAGGTCATCCGGAACCAAGGTGGTGTAGTGGTTCGCTTCTTTGAGCAACACTTGCATTCTGATAAAATGAAAATGCTTGGCCCTTTCACAATGGGGATTGGCATTTTCATTTTCATCTGTGCTAACGCCATTCTTCATGAGAACCGTGACAAAGAAACCAAAATCATACACATGAGGGACATCTATTCCACAGTCATCGACATCCACACTCTGAGAATCAAGGAGCAAAAACACATGAATGGCATCTACACTGGTTTAATGGGAGAAACGGAAGTAAAGCAGAATGGGAACTCCTGCACTTCGAGACTGGCAGCAAACACCATTGCTTCTTTTTCAGGTTTCAGGAGCAGTTTTCGGATGGACAGCTCTGTTGAGGAGGATGAGCTTGTGGTGAATGAAAGTAAGAGCTTTGGGCACCTTGTGCCACCTTTGCTCTCTGACAGCTCTGCCTCAGTTTGTGGCCTCTATCCGCCTCCTTCCAAGACAACTGATGACAAAACCAGTGGCCCTAAGAAATGTGAAACCAAGTCAATTGTGTCATCGTCCATCAGCGCTTTTACATTACCTGTCATCAAACTTAATAATTGTGTGATTGATGAGCCCAGTATAGATAACATCACTGAGGATGCTGATAACCTCAAAAGTAGGTCAAGGAATTTGTCAATGGACTCCCTTATGGTCCCTTTGCCCAATCCCAGTCAGCCCTTCCAGCCAGTCAGTCTGATGCTCCCAAGGAATAATTCCGTTGGAGAGTCATTGTCAAGTCAGTACAAGTCCTCTGTGGCCCTTGGACCTGGAGCTGGACAGCTCTTGTCCCCTGGGGCTGCTAGAAGACAGTTTGGTTCCAACACATCCTTGCATTTGCTCTCATCACACTCAAAATCCTTAGACTTAGAGCGGGGTCACTCCACATTAACCGTTCAGGCAGAACAACGAAAACATCCAAGTTGGCCTCGGTTGGATCGAAGCAACAGCAAAGGATATGTGAAACTAGAGAACAAGGAGGACCCAATGGAGAGGCTGCTTGTGCCCCAAGCTGCAATCAAGAAAGACTTTACTAATAAGGAGAAGCTTCTTATGATCTCAAGATCTCACAATAATTTGAGTTTTGAACATGATGAGTTTTTGAGTAACAACTTGAAGCGGGGAACTTCTGAAACAAGGTTTTAATGTGGAAAACATATCTTATTTTACAAGGATATATATATATTTTAAACCTGTTTTCACTGGTATTTCCTTGTTAAAATTTTGGTTACAAACCTTTTTAATCAAATGGTTTGTAGTATATTAGACCTGGCTACTTAACTGTGTAATGGAGATGGTTATATGTTTGGATTACTTATGATTGCAATACTCTGTATACTACGTGTGATTTTATGTTTTCCAAAGGCATGGTCTCTTTTATTAATATGAATACAAAATACTTCCATTGAAATTAAAGTTCCTTTTTTTTACTTTAAAGTTCTTTAATCGATGATCATATTTTTCATCTCGATGATCACACATAGAGCAAAGTGTCCAATTTAGAAAAGGCAGGGTACCAAAGTGTGGACTGGAAGTATAAATTCAACGCAAATCTTAGGTGTCATTTTCTGGAAAATTGCTTTAGGATTGGTTAAATTTTTAAAAGGCAAAATATCTGGCTTCTGTTCAAGCTAAATAATTGAATTGGTTAAACTTGTTTAGTTCTGTGTGAGTAACTGATATGAATTGGTAAAGTTGGTTGTGACTAGTACCCTGAGCTCTAGGTAGGTTGTATTTTTCCAACATCAGTTCTATTTTAGTGATATTTTATTAAGAAACCATGTATTCAAGAGCTATGGCTGAGAATGCCAGATATTCTTAGGGGTAAGTATCAAAATGCTCTTAGCTTTAACTTTAGATATTCTGGATTGAAATTTCTTTGCAACTGACTTGAAAAATGAATGAACCAATTTAGTGTTTAGAAGTGCTATCTTGAAATAATTATATATATGAAGAAAATGTTGACTAATGAATGAAAATATATGCTAGTAAATGCTAACTAGTCTCAGTACCTTTCCCTAGCCATCTCTCTCCTCATCTAATATCCACTCATTCCTACATCCTTGTTTTCCCCTAATATTTCTTAGTTCCTGTTATTTGGAAGAGAATCAGCTAACCTTGACATTTCTTTTATCTTTGCATATCACGAAGTTGGTTGTTGAATAAAATTTAGTCCTTGATACATTGCCTTGAAATTTATCTTGTTCTAGAAAGCCTTATGATAATTCCAAAGACTTTCTTATGGTATAATAAATATTTAGGATTATGGTTCTCAGTTATTGAAGATAATAAATATTAAAATAGATTTTCCACCAGGAAATTTTCATGTTTTCCATTAGGGTAATCTAATTTTAAAAATTGTTTAATGGGACACTCAGGAAATTTTACAAGTTTTTCTCAGTGTGTAAACATTTCTGAACATCAGTATTGCAGTTGTAGAAGAGGAAAAGGAAGATATTTCTGTATTTGTAATTCCCCACAATTCCACCTTGTATTGGCATCATGAACTTCCCTGGATTGAGGCACAGTGTTACTTGTTAGAACATCAAGCCTGTGTATTGTAATAGTGTGGGCTTAATGTTTTATGATAAAGCATTTAATAAACCTCCAGTCTTAATATAAGTGTGTGCTCTTCATACATTTGCTATTATTTTTTGAATGAAATACACTTCTGCTTAAAGTATGTTTTTCAAACTTTCAGATACATTCTACTGAAGGCCTTGATACCCTAACATCTGCACTGGGTACTGTGGCTTCTTTATTTTCATTTAAAATTTTTTTATTTTATTTAGATTAATGAGCTAGGTCCATCCACCTATTGAATTAAGCTATTTTGATATTTTGTTATTTGGAAGTGATGCTTAATTTTATGTGTCAAGTTAGCTAGACTAAAGGATGTTCAGATTTCTAAGTGTGTCTATTAAGGTGTCTCCCAAACAGACTACCGTTTCAATTGGTAGACCAAGTAAATTGCCCTTACCAATGCAGATGGATATAATCTAATCCACTGAAGGCCTGAATAGGACAAAAAGGCAGAGGAAGGATGAATTCCCTCTCTGTACTTGAGCTGGGGCACCATTTTCTCCTGCCCTAAGAAATCAGTGCTCCTGGGAACTCAGACTGGGACTTATACCATTGGCTTAAACCAAAGGCTTTTGGGTTTTTAGGCCTTTGGGTTGGGCTAGAACTACTACCTGCTTTCCTAGGCCTCTCTAGCTTGCAGGCAGCTGGCAGACAGTGGGACTTCTTGGCTCCAGAGGTAATCCTTCATAATAAATATATGTGTGGATATATATATATATATATATATATCTAAAAATATATATCTGTTAATATCTATCTAATCTCCTATTGGTTTGGTTTCTCTAGAGAACCCTGACTAAAACACTGAGGATCATTTTCACTTAAAATTTCTCTGACTTTCAGGAAAATAACCAGATACATAGCATCCAGCAAATGTCAGTGATACTCCTAGATTTGAAAACAATGGCTCACAACACCCCTGATGTGACAAATGACTAAAGCAATATAATTTGCTCAGCTCCCCCCTGAAAGAGCTCTAGCAATTTGAAGAGGATTAAACAGCATGGGTCTTGGAAGACTTAAGAAAAGGAATTGGAACCTCAGGCAGTGATTTCCGTTCAACCTCCCCATCAAAAAGCCCGAGTTTTTACTTCCAAACAAATCAATTTATTAAACAACAAATAATTTTCTTATTTTAAATTAATCAAAAATGCATATTGCCAAGTAAAGCTTTTGATAAATGTGAAGTAGCTGATGTTGCCATGTTGACTTGATGTCATTCCACCTCGAAGCAATGAAACTGGAATTTTAGTTAGACTATATTTTGAACATTTCCCTTCAGTTCAGTTCAGTTCAGTAGCTCAGTCGTGTCTGACTTTTTGCAACCCCATGAATCGCAGCACGCCAGGCCTCCCTGTCCATCACCAACTCCCGGAGTTACTCAGACTCACGTCCATCGAGTCAGTGATGCCATCCAGCCATCTCATCCTCTGTCGTCCCCTTCTCCTCTTGCCCCCAATCCCTCCCAGTGTCAGAGTCTTTTCCAATGAGTCAACTCTTCGCATGAGGTGGCCAAAGTACTGGAGTTTCAGCTTTAGCATCATTCCTTCCAAAGAAATCCCAGGGCTGATCTCCTTCAGAATGGACTGGTTGGATTTCCTTGAAGTCCAAGGGACTCTCAAGAGCCTTCTCCAACACCACAGTTCAAAAGCATCAATTCTTCGGTGCTCACCCTTCTTCACAGTCCAACTCTCACATCCATACATGACCACAAGAAAAACCATAGCCTTGACTAGACGGACCTTTGTTGGCAAAGTAATGTCTTTGCTTTTGAATATACTATCTAGGTTGGTCATAACTTTTCTTCCAGGGAGTAAGTGTCTTTTAATTTCATGGCTGCAGTCACCATCTGCAGCGATTTTGGAGCCCAAAAAATAAAGTGTGACACTGTTTCCACTGTTTCCCCATCTATTTGCCATGAAGTGATGGGACCAGATGCCATGATCTTTGTTTTCTGAATGTTGAGCTTTAAGCCAACTTTTTCACTCTCCTCTTTTGCTTTCATCAAGAGGCTTTTTAGTTCCTCTTCACTTTCTGCCATAAGGGTGGTGTCATCTGCATATCTGAGGTTATTGATATTTCTCCCAGCAATCTTGATTCCAGATTGTGTTTCTTCCAGTCCAGCGTTTCTCATGATGTACTCTGCATAGAAGTTAAATAAGCAGGGTGACAATATATAGCCTTGACATACTCCTTTTCCTATTTGGAACCAGTCTGTTGTTCCATGTCCAGTTCTAACTGTTGCTTCCTGGCCTGCATACAGATTTCCCATCAGTTCCCTTAGTCTTTTACAAATACTGCAGATTACTCCTAAACTCCATATCTTCTTCTAGTAAACCCGTGTCTTCTAGTAAATCTGGACCATGAACTAACTATCTGCCTCCAGCTTAAAAAGGTTCTAAGGCCTGTGGCCTATCTGGATTATATTAGTTTGCTCAGGCTGCCATACAAAAACACACAGACTGAGTGGCTTAAAAAAATAGAGCTTTATTTTCTCACAAGTCTGAGGTCTAGGATCAAGATGTTTGGCCCATCTCCTTGGCTTACAGAAGGCCACCCTTTCACTGTGCATCTCTAGCATGTCTCTGCCTTCTTACAACCATACCAGTCATGTTGGATTCAGGCCCTACCCTCAAGACCTTATTTCACCTTAATTACATTTTAAAAGGTATTGTCTCCAAATACACTTACATTCTGATGTACAAGGGGTTAGGACTAAACATATGAATTTGGGGGTTGTGCCCATCAACTGAGATGTGCCCTTAAGAAGCAGGAAAGCTGAGTGTTCTTAGCCTGGAGTAGGTGACAAGAACACACTATGCCCCCAATGGCTTTGTCACCCCTGCTGTGTAGCTTTGACTAAGTCACTTAATCTCTCCATCTTGATAAATACAATTTCAACTAATTTCTTAATTTCAAGTCTTTGTTCCTCAGATGGGTAGTGGAGATGAATAAGAACATAAACTATAAAGTACTTTCTAACTCTAAACATCCACAGTTTTTGGTGCCATGGGATAAAGATCCATTGTTATATATTAAATGGTTCAACGCTCAGAGAGAATCCAGGATGGTGCTTGAATGGGCCCATAGTGAACATTCAACATATATAAACTATCACTGCCTGAAAGTATCACCTAAGAGCTTTTCAACCTTCATGGTGCCCCCACCGTATGCCCCAGTGGTGGGGCGAATAAAAGGCATATCAACATGTCCATGTCCCATATAGCAAAATGGACTTAAAACTCTAAATTAAGGATCTTAAAGCAGGGGACGTTATCCTGGATTATTCAGGTGCAACCAGTGTAATGAAAAGGTCTTTGTAAGGAGGAGGCAGAGGAGAAGCTGAGGTGACCAAAGCAGCCAGAGAACAGAAGATGCTAAGATTGGGCTTTAAAGGTGGAGGGAGGAGCCATGAGCCAAAAAATGCAAGGAAAGAAACTCTAGAAGCTGCAAAATGCAAGGAAATGGATTCTGCCCTCAGCGCCTCTCTAGGAACCAGCCCTCCTGGTTGGCCTTGACTTTAGCCCCAGTGAAAATGACTTTGGACTTCTGGCCTCAGGAATTGTAAGAGAGTACATACATGTTTTTTTAACCCACTGATTTTGTGTGGACTAGCTAATTAGCAGATGTGTTTGTGCTCAGTCACTAAGTTCTGTCTGATTCTTTGCAACCTTATAGACTGTGACCTTCCAGTGTCCTCTGTCCATAGGATTTCCCAGGCAAGAATACTAGAGTGCACTGCAATTTCCTTCTTCCAGCAGACTCATAAGCAGGGTCATAAGCAGACTCATACCAGGTGATGGCAGGTGGCCCAAAGCATATGTGATCGATGTATGATCAATTTTAGGTTTACGTCAACACTGATAATGTAAGTGTAATCATTTAAACAAAAGTGGTAGAGCTTTTTTGAAGCAGGAATTACTGATTTTGATACATAACAAAAAATAGAATAGTTGCTTAGGAGCAACCATCAATTATAAAAGCTTTCAGGCTCAAATTAGTGTTTCCATCTACACAATTTTAGACGAAACAGCGGTAGTCAGTAGAAATCAGTAAAAAGAAAAACATTTTACTGAAACTTTGTTTCAGAATGGATATTATGCCAGAATTTAACAATTTGCTAGATGAAGATGAGTTTTTAGCTACTTGTTCTAGCAGTACAAATGTAATCCTTTTTAATCCTTATGGGAACACACCATGAAAACTAAAAAAAAAGTAAAATAGATTCTTAAAAAGATCCACCAGTTTGCCAAA
Organism: Redunca redunca; assembly: GCA_006410935.1. Lineage (NCBI taxonomy): Eukaryota > Metazoa > Chordata > Mammalia > Artiodactyla > Bovidae > Redunca > Redunca redunca. Next base: position 13,504 of record SJYQ01000935.1, on the reverse strand, counting down.
ATTTTATAGTGTTTTAAATATTAAAACATTGATCTGTCCAGTGGAATATATTCAACTTCTATGGTATTTAGCTTGTTGAAAGGTCTTAATCACTAGTTCTCTAAGTAGGAACCATAAAAGCCATACAGAGATTACTCTGTATCATACTTTCAATGAATTGCCCTGTTCCCCTTCACCCACTTTATATGCAATTCTGTTTAAGACATTGTATCAACTATAAGGCACATAAACTTGATATTAGATCTCCACTTGGTGATTTTAGTCCTTTGTGATCTGAATTCAAACTGAAATAATTCAGTTGGTTTCTCTCTATATGCTCTTTCTCCCAGGATCATGGCACAGGCTTAAAGGCTCACTTATTCGAAGTGTCTTTTATCAAATAATTAATGTCATCTTGATATAATAATTTAAAAATCAAAGAATGAAATATTGCCATTTACGGCAACGTGGATGAATCTGGAGAATATTGTACTAAATGAAATAAGTCAAACAGAGAAAGACAAATGTTATGTGGTATCACTTATTTGTGAAATCTATTTAATGAATTTATTTACAAAAGAGAAACAGACTCGCAGACATAGAAAGCAAACTTATGGTTACCAAAGGTGAAGAGGGGATAGACTAGGAGTTTAGGATTAAAAGATACACACTACTACATATAAAATAAACAGCAAGGACCTACTGTATAACACTGGGAACTATCTTCAGTATATTATAATAACCTATAATGGAAAAGAATCTAAAATATATATATGTGTGTATACACATACATATATTTGAATCACTTTGCTGTCTACCTGAAACTAACACAATATTGTAAATGAAATGTTCAGTTCAGTTCAGTTCAGTCCAGTCTCCAGTCATGTCCGACTCTTTGAGACCCCATGGACTGCAGCATGCCAGGCTTCCTTGTCCATCACCAACTCCCGGAGCTTGTTCAAACTTACGTCCACTGAGTCAGTGATGCCCTCCAACCATCTCATCCTCTGTCATCCCCTCCTGCCTTCAATCTTTCTCAGCATCAGGGTCTTTTCCAGTGAGTCAGTTTTTCACATCAGGTGGCCAAAGTATTGGAGTTTCAGCTTCAACATCAGTCCTTCCAATGAAAACTCGTATACAAGATAGTATAATAAAAGAGAAAATAAGCCATAAAGAAGATATAGGAAACCTCTGTACATAGTATCTTGTCATTCTCATCTCAGGTTGGTTTTTTCCATAATCTTAAAATTCATTTATTCTCTTTTTTTGGTTCCCTCTACTACTGGTTGACTCAGCAATTGTTTTATACCACAAATGCTTGAGAAATTACTTTTATTTTTGTCTCTTCCCCTATTAATTCACTATTTAGTAGTTTGAGACTTTGTATTAATTTTCTATTTCTTTCCCTTTACCAAGTAATATAGATTCTCCAAGAGCTCCCCTGATAGCTCAGTTGGTAAAGAATCTGCCTGCAATGCAGGAGACCCTGGTTCAATTCCTGGGTCAGGAAGATCCACTGAAGAAGGGATAAGCTACCCATTCCAGTACTCTTGGGCTTCCCTTGTGGCTCAGACGCTAAAGAATCTGCCTGCAATTCAGGGACCTTGATTTGATCCCTGGGTTGGCAAGATCCCTTGGAGAAGGGAAAGGCTACCCACTCCAGTATTCTGGCTTAGACAATTTCATGGACTCTATAGTCCTTGGGGTCTCAAAGAGTCAGACACAACTGAGTGACTTTCGCTTCACTATAGACTCTCCAGGAGCAAGTGTTCTCTACAAATTAAATGTAGAGATTTTGTTAGCAGTGTAACGGTTTATAATCTAGACAAGGTCACAGCATTTGTCGTACAAAAGATAAAATACTTGCTAATAGAAACATACAAATCAAAATCAAGAAGCAATAAGAACAGAAGAGTTAACACACAGTGGAATACACAAGTTCACGGCAGCATCAAGACTTGAATCCAGGACTACTGATTCCCAGTATCAATGTCAATTAAAATCAAATCCAGCTTTTTAAAAAATTATTTGAGCTGAGGTAGGCAAACCTAGATCTTGTTACATGGGATGATGTAAGTCAGAAAAAGAGAAAACCAAGTATCATATATTTATGAGTATATTAATGAACATATATAGGGCTTCCCTGGTGCTTCAGTTGGTAAAGAATCTGCCTGTAATCCAGGACACCCAGGTGCAATCCCTGGGGTGGGAGGTCCCCTGGAGAATAGAATGACAACCCATTCTAGTAGTCTTGCCTAGAAAATTCCATGGACAGAGGAGCCTGGGGAGCTATAGTCCATGGGGTTACAAAGAGTCAGACACAACTGAGCAACTAACACACACACACACACACACACACCTAGAGCCTGTCTTACAGAATAGAATAAGTCAGAAAGAGAACAAACAAATATCATATATTAATGCACATATGTGGAATCTAGAAAAATGGTACTGATGAACCTGTGTGCAGGGCACAAATAGAGATGCGGATGTAGAGAATGGACTTGTAGACACAGCTGGAGAAGGAGAGAGTGAGATGAACTGAGAGAGTAGCTTTGAAATATACACATTACCAGGTATGAAATAGATAGCTAGTGGAAGTTGCTGTATAACACAGGGAGCTCAGCCTGGTGCTTTGTGATGACCTGGAGGGGTGGGATGGTGGGGTGGAAAAGAGGCTCAAGAGGGAAGGGATATATATATATATACTTAAGGCTGATTCGCAGTTCTGTATGACAGAAACCAACACAAAACTCTAAAGTGATTATCCTCCAATTAAAAATAAAGATTTTTTTAAAAACATACATTCAAAATCTGATGAATAGATTTTGGGTTTATTAGGACTGGTTAAAATTTCAGCCAGAATCTATAGTTTGAACTTTCCATTACATCTTAGAAGTGTGTGTGGAGTGGTTGGGAGTGTGGTGATATACTAGAGACTAACATTAGAGAAAGCACAGTGTTTGGAATGAGAATTTTCAATACCTATTTTATAGTTTGACTTCCTGTGTTTGATTTATTAACTTTGTAACTCTGCCATGAAAATTATGTCATTAAGCCCTTCTGAGCCATTATATTATCTTTGAACAAGATCTATGGAACTAAAATGAGTCATTTGCATCCATATTCAATAAACCACATGTACTAGAGGAAAGACAGGAAGATAAGGAGGAGGGCAGGAAGAAGTATGGGACTTGGGGGAGAGGAGAAAATGCCATATGTTTTTTCTGCTTATTAAAAACCCATGCCCGACAAAAGGCATTCCATTTATACTTTATTTTGGAATAAAAGAAAGCTTATAATTTTTAATCACTGAAGCAGTGAGGAAATATTCTTAGTTGATTTTAAATACATTTTAGTACACATTAATAGTGTTTGTTATACAGCTCATTTGAATCAGTCACCCTCAGGGCTTGTGAATTCATCATTAATTTGAAGTTGTCAACTGAGTCATCAATAACTAGAAGATGTTCAGAGATTATTATTCTAAAAACTAAATCACTTTTTTCTGCACTCAGATATTTTCTGTGTTCATTAAGTATATATTTTTCCTTAAAGCATTTCCAAACTCCCAATGTGTTACCTTCTGTTATCAGTTATAATGATGTTAATATCTTGAGACATCATATTGACTTTCCAGCCAGTTAGTTGAAGAGTTAGGGAAATATCTTTCAAAGGCTCTTACATTTTATGAGTTCACTATTATAGTTTCTTACTGTTTCAGGGCATTAAGAGGGTCAAATAAAATATATATGAGCAAAAAATATGGAGAACATTTAGAACCTGGATCATATTCAATATAGGCTATAAATAATTGTCCTGTACAGTGT
>SJYQ01000933.1:218793-293237 GCA_006410935.1 Redunca redunca | reverse complement strand
TGTTAGCAAAGTAATGTCTCTGCTTTTTAATATGCTATCTAGGTTGGTCATAACTTTGCTTCCAAGGAAATTTTCCTTCCAGTCACTGTACCACCGGGAAAGTCCCCTTTTTGTGTAAGTTTTACAGCATATATACTGCTTTTGTTATAGAAGTTTGTTTGGCCACAGTTTCTTTAATTTTTTTAAATTTATTTCAGTTAAAATGTTCTGGGTTAAAATAAAATAGCCATGTAGAGAATGCATTAGAGGAAGGCACGGTAGAAGCAGGGAGCCAAATCATAAGACCATTTCAGAAATTCAGGCACGAGATCATGAAAACTAGCGTTAGCAGTAGTGAGCCAGGCTCCCAGATTTGGGGCCTGAACCTCTGAGCTGTCAGTGGGATCATTCCCCGATATATTAAAAACAAAAAACAAATGAGAAATTTCTTGGCAGTCCAGTGGTTAGGACTCCACTCTCACTGCCTAGGTCCCAGGTTTTTTCCTGGTCAGGGAAGGAAGATCCCAGAAGCCCCATGACATGACTAAAAAGAAAAACAAACAAAAAACTGATGGATAATCCACTGATGGGCTCAGAAGATGGAAAGTGTTTATACCAAGCCTTCAAATGGAGTCCCTAGACTGACAATTGGGTATATGAGATTCGAGCTCCAAGAAGACATCTTATTTGGGAATCAACAGTGAGCATACAAATTAATTGTAAACCTCTGGGACTAGAAAGGAACCGAGAGAAATTGAAATAGATCAGAAACTGTGCTGGGCTGTGCTTTGTCACTCAGTTGTGTCCAACTCTTTGAGACCCCATGAACCGTAGCTCAGTACGCTCCTCTGTCCATGGGAATTCTCCAGCCAAGAATACTGAAGTGGGTTGCTATGCCCTCCTCCAGGGGATCTCCCCAACCCAGGGACTGAACCCAGGTCTCCTGCATTGCAGGCAGATTCTTTACTGTCTGAGCCACCAGGCAAGCCCAGGAAGGAACACAAATCAAAACAGATCAGAAGCTGTCAGGAAATATAATACCAGATTATGTTTTTCTTAAGATAGAAATAGAGTATTTTGTACACTAGCTGACAGGGCTGATGCACTGGGGAGAGGATGAAGTTTCAGAAGAGCTGAGGACGATCAAAGGAGCCAAGTGCATGAAAAGAGGAGCAGAAAGTGTGACTCTGGCAGGGAGGGTCTAAGAAGAGGGATTAACTGTCAGAAAGATGAGGGATGTGTCCTTTGTTGAGGCAGATGGAGGGAAAAAGGAAATGAACATTGGTGTGGTTGTCTGGCATTGATCCCAGGAAGATTAAGGTGATCTTATCTGACAGAACCTGATCTATCTCCGTATATCTCTCCAACTTTATGTTTGCTGCTTGTTCCTCATTTATTCCTGTCTAGTCACATTGGTCTTAGTTCCTCAAACTCTAAGATCTTTCTTTCCTCATGTGACCCGGAATACTTGACGCATTTCTTCGTATGCTGGAAGAAATGCCTCCTCTCCAGCACACCATCTAAATTAGAACCCCTACCCCTTGTTAAGGTCCAACTCAGCCATTGTTTATTCGCTTCATAACACTTATAGCAAGTATTTTGTTACTTGATTTGATTTTTTCTGACTATTATATAAGCTCTTTAAGGGCAAAAAATTTTTGTGTTTGTGTACTGTTAATCTCCAGCTCTTAGCACTTGGTAGGCAACTCAGTGAATATTTTTGAATGAGTGAACGAGTTTCACTGCTTGCAAAAAAAGAAGAAGAAGAAAGAAGAAGTCAACTATCAAAAGAGCACACTTTCCATGGACTTCCCTTCAGTGGTTGGGACTTCATCTTCCAATGCAAGGGGTGCAAATTTGATCCCTGATCTGGGAACTAAGATTCTCACATGCCTGTTGGCCAAAGAACCAGAACATAAAACAGAAACAGTATTTTAACAAATTCAATAAAGACTTAGAAAATGGCCCATATTAAACATATACACACACACCTTCCCCTCAATAGCCTGTACCCTCATTTATTAGGCATTAGGCCAATGGCCAAAGAAGGAGGGTATATAAGCATAGGCCAGCTCATGGTCTGATAATAAACAATTTCAAAAATCTCAGCATCTTAACATAATAAACATTTGTTCCTTGCTCATGCGGAGTCTCCTGGGGGACCAGCATCTCTCCAGGGTAGGTAGCTGTCGTCTAAGCAGTGTCTCTATAATTCAGACTAGTTTGATCCTGCAGTTCATCGGTCTCATCATGAAACTCGTTTCAAAGGGGCAGAGGGGACTTGTCACACCAGCAGCTGTCCACTGCCTCAGCCCTTTCACTTCCGTTACCTTTCATTGGCTAGAACGCCTCACATGACTCCATCACACCAGGAGCGGTGGTCTTTTTATGCCCACGATGGCCCAGACAACTGGATGTTAGGGAGCCCTAGTGGTGCTTTCCGAAGATGCTTCACTGCTTCCAAACTCACGATAACATTGATTTTCCATTTGTGTAATGCTAGGTCACTTCAGTGATGTCCAGCTCTTGGCAACCCACTGGTCTGTAGCGTGCCAGGCTCCTCTGCCCGTGGGATTCTCCAGGCAAGAATACTGGAGTGGGTTGCCATGCCCTCCTCCAGGGGATCTTCCCAACCCAGGGATCGAGCCCGTTGTCTCTAATGTTGCCTGCATTGGCAGGCAGGTTCTTTACCATTAGTGCCACCTGGGAAGCCCTCTGTGTAATGAAACACCATACAATTTCTTACAGTGTATCCACAGTGTAACATTTTGGGGAATATTAAATCAATAAATTTTTCCTGCCTGATAATCCCTGGTTCTGGTCTGGCCCATCATTACCCCCACTGATGAACTAATGGAAATCATCCTCTTTGAACAGACAGAATCCTGCTGAAAAAAGCTAAGTTTCAAAATAGAGTCTTTCAAGTCCATGTTGAAATAATAGCCTGGAAAGTAAGTGCTTGTGGTTTTTGGAAGAAGTGGAAGCCTTGTGGAAGAGAAAAGAAGTTTATAAAAGCCAAGCCCAGAAGACTGTAAGAAAGAGTTTTTATAGTAAATGAGAGAGTAAATAGGACAAGGATTTGATGTAAGGAAAGTCCATGCAATGCAAGAAAGAGAAAGCCCTTTTTGTTGCTGAGAGGAGGAGTCTAAGAAAGTGAAGGACAGAAGATAAAGGAGGTGTCCTCACTTCCTTATTCAACACTCTCAGGGTAAACTTTTAAGTGTTGCAGGGGGTCACCGGAGGTGACTTAGAGGGAAAGAGGCATGGAGTAGAAATGTTCAAATAGACTTGCTGAAAGCAATAACGTTAAGGATAGAGGGAACTCCCCTGGCAGTCCAGAGGTAAAGACTCATCACTTCCACTTCAGGGGACCTGAGTTTGATCCCTGGTCAGGGAACTAAGATCCCACAAGCCCCATGGCATAACCAAAAAATATATATATATTTTCCTAAAACCAAAAAAATTAATAAAAGAGCAAATCAACCACACAGAAACACAATAAAAATAACAACAGAATAAATATAGCACAGAATGATATGACATATTGAGATCAAACCTAACAGTCATGTAATAAATGTAATTGGGTTTAAAGCAACATTGAAAGAAAAAAAATTTAGATTGAATCAAAAGGAAAACCCAAATGTGATAGATTATAAAAATTGGCTACAACTTCTCCCTTCGACTATGACTTTGCAGCATAATGTTATAGATCATCTCATCAAGAACTGGAGTCTGTTTCTCCATCCTTCTGGAGAAGGAAAAGGCTACCCACTCCAGTATTCTGGCCTGGAGAATTCCATGGACTGTATAGTCCATGGGGTCGCAAAGAGTCAAACATGATTGAGCGACTTCCACTTCACTGCACTTCTCTATCCTTAAGTCTGGGTTGTTGATGTAAATTGCTTTGGCCAATAGAGCATTAGTAATTGGGACGCAAACAGACACTTCAGCCCTCGGAGCTTGTCCTTTCTGACTGCACTAGAAACGTGTCCTCCCTGTGTGCAGGCTAACCTGCTGGATTATGAAAGATTGGCCCAGTCATCCCCCCAGCCCTCACCCATGGTGTGCTAATCGTCACGTGTGGTGTGCTAAGTCACTGCAGTTGTGGCTGACTCTGCTACCCCACGGACTGTAACCTGCCAAACTCCTCTGTCCGTGAGATTCTCCAGGCAAGAATACTGAAGTGAGTTACCATTTTCTCCTCCAGGGGATCTTCCGAATCCAGAGATCAAACCATAGGATTCTCCAGGCAAGAGTACTGAAGTAAGTTGCCCTTTCCTCCTCCAGGGGATCTTCCCCACCCAGGGATCTTACCTGAGTTTCTTACATCTCCTGTACTGGCAGTGGGGTTCTTTACAATTAGCGCCACCTGGTGACTTAGGGTATTTTAGATCATTTGGGCACCAGCCAGCCCCCAGCTGATGTTAGTTACATGACCAAGCCCATCAGTTTTGCTGAGCCAGCCTAGACAGCAAATGCCCAACCCACAGAACGATGAGCTAAACAAATGACTCTTGTTTTAAGCCACTAAGTTTCCTTACAGCTTGTTGTGCAGCAAAAGCTAACTGATACACCAACATGCCACATACAAGCTACACCTAAAACAAAGTGGTTCAGAAAGGATAAATAGAAATAGACAAAGATACACCAGCCACATGAAAACAATAATGCAGAAGTTCTTATCTTGATATCAGACAACTGAAGCAAAAAAAAAAGATTTAAATATGATTAAGGACACTTCATAATGCTAAAGAATAAAATTGTCCAGAAAAAAAAAATGTACCTAAAACGACAATGTAGCTTTTTAATACCTATGTATCAGTTAACCCAAAATATCTATGTATCGAACTAATAAATTTCAATCTTTTGGTCAAATGATTGAGTAGTTAAGAGAATTAAAAGGACTATCACTCAGCCATGATGCAAAAAAGATATATTTGGAAGCAAGGTAGATGGGTTAAATACACTCTGAATAATATGTAACACTATGTAATGTAAGGTAACCTCATTTTAAGAGATGTGGCCTTGAAAATTATAGGGCAGATGAAAAAGTATATATTTTCCACATTGTGGTTAGGCTGTATTCTCTATAAAAAGTAATATTTGCCTTTGGGAGATGGTGATTCAACAGTCTCCTGTAGCACCTTCCTTAGAAACGAAAAGAATCTCATCTACAACTCACAGTAACCTGGAGTTAACTCCCCTACCTTGTACTTTGTAGGATCTGAGTAGTCCAAGTTCCCCACCCTGCCCTCACCCACCACACTCCCTCCCAAGGTCTTCCGCTAGCCCTGTGGTTCTCAACTTCGGGTAATTTTGCCCCCAGGAGACGTTGAGCAATGTCTGGACACGTTTTTGGTTGTCACAACTTTCGGGGTAGGGGAGTGCTACTGTCGGATAGTGGGTGGAGGCCAGCGAAGTTACCTCCAACACACAAGACAGCCCCACGCAACAAAGAGATGTCCTGCTCAAAACGTCAGTTGTATCCAGGGCGAGAGTCACTCTTGAAAAGCGTGTGGTCATGAAGTCAACCCTCTGTATCCGTGCATTCCTCATCTATGAATTCAACCAATAGTAGATTGAAAATATTTGGAAAAAATTTTCCAGAAAGTTCCAAAAAAACAAAACTGGGATTTACCACAATGGCCACTGTTTACATAGTGTTTACATTGTATTAGGTAATATAAATAATCCAGAGATGATTTAAAGTATATGGTAGGGGACTTCTCTAGTGGCCCAGTGGCTAAGACTCTGTGCTCCAGTGCAGAGCATCCAGGTTTGATTCCTGGCAGGGAATTAGAGTCCACATGCCGTTAACTAAGAGTTCACATGCCCCAAAGAAGATCCCACCTGCTGCAACTAAGACCTGATGCCAAACAAATACATTTTAAATTTTTTAAATAATAATCACTAAATAAATTATTTTAAAAATAAAGTATATGGTAGGATGTGCATAGGATATATGTAAATCTACACCATTTTAGATGAGATACTTGATCATCTCTGGATTTTGATATACAGGTGTGTCCTGGAACCAGTTCTCCATGGATACTGAGAGACCACTGTAATCTGGTAGACTTTGAAGTTATCCTGCTTCTCATATACCTTCCCCCATTCCCCTTCTCTAAGTATCCTAGTCCTCACCTGGGTATCCTCACTTCTCTCTATGTCCTTTTTTCTTTTGTCCTTTGTCTTAGGCCTTAATGGATAAGGATGTGGCTCAGGCCTTAGCTCATTACTGCAATCCCATCCTCAAGCCCCGGTAATTCAGAAAAAAAAAATTGACCCAATTCTGGCTGCTGAGATATAAAGAGGTTTGTCAGAGGTCTCAGAGAAGGAAAGTTCTTTGCTATTTTGAGAGAATTTCTGAAAGTGACCTTTCCTTCCCTAGATGTGGATGAGGGAGCATGTTTCTGTACGTCAGGGTTCTTTCTTGTGTGCAACAGAAATGAACTGTGTATAGTTTAAGCAGAAAAGAATGTATTAAAGGATATGTTGTTGTTCTGTTGCCCAGTCCTGTCTGACTCTTTGCAACCCCATGGACTGCAGCACGTGAGACCTCTCTATCCCTCCTCATCTCCTGAAGTTTGCCCAAGTTCATGTCCATTGCATTGGTGATGCCATCCAGCCATCTCATCTTCTGACGCCCTCTTCTCCTTCTGCCCTTAGTCTTTCCCAGCATCAGAGACTTTTCCAATGAGTCAACTGTTAGCATCAAATGACCAAAATACTGGAGTTTCAACTTCAGCATCAGTCCTTTCAGTGAGTATTCAGGGTTGATTTCCTTTAAGATTGACTGGTTTGATCTCCTTGCTATCCAAGGAACTCTCAGGAATCTTCTCCAGCACTAAAGTTTGAAAGCATCAATTCTTTGGCGCTCCATCTTCTTTATGGTCCAGTTCTCACAACTGTACATGACCACTGGGAGGACCATAACCTTAACTATATGGACCTTTGTCAGCAGAGTAATAGCTCTGCTTTTCAACACCCTGTCTAGGTTTGTCATAGCCTTCCTGCCAAGAAGCAAACGTCTTCTGATTTCATGGCTGCAGTCACCATCCAAAGTGATTTTAGAGCCCAAGAAGAGGAAATCTATCACTACTTCCACCTTTCCCCCCTCTATTTGCCATGAAGTAGTGGAGCTGGATGCCATGATGTTAGGTTTTTTTAATATTTAGTTTTAAATTGGATATCAGTTCAGTTCAGTTCACTCGCTCATTCGTGTCCAACTCTTTGCAACCCCACAAACCGCAGCACACCAGGCCTCCCTGTCCATCACCAACTCCCGGAGTTTACCCAAACTCATGTGCATTGAGTCGGTGATCCCATCCAAACATCTCATCCTCTGTCGTCCCCTTCTCCTCCTTCCCTCAATCTTTCCCAGCATCAGGGTCTATTCAGCTTTTGCATTAGGTGGCCAAAGTATTGGAGTTTCAGCTTCAACATCAGTCGTTCCAATGAATATTCAGGAATGATTTCCTTTAGGATGGACTGGTTGGATCTCCTTGCAGTCCAAGGGACTCTCAAGAGTCTTCTCCAACACCACAGTTCAAAGGCATCAATTCTTCGGCGCTCAGCTTTCTTCACGGTCCAACTCTCACATCCATACATGACCACAGGAAAAACCATAGCCTTGACTAGATGGACCTTTCTTGGCAAAGTAATGTCTTTGCTTTTTAATATGCTGTCTAGATTGGTCATAACTTCCTTCCAAGGAGTAAGTGTCTTAATTTCATGGCTACAGTCACCATCTACAGTGATTTTGGAGCCCAAAAAAATAAAGTCAGCCATTGTTTCCCCATCTATTTGCCATGAAGTGATGGGACCAGATGCCATGATCTTCGTTTTCTGAATGCTGAGCTTTAAGCCAACTTTTCACTCTCCTCTTTCACTTTCATCAAGAGGCTCTTTAGTTCTTCTTCACTTTCTGCCATAAGGGTGATGTCATCTGCATATCTGAGGTTATTGATATTTCCCCCAGCAATCTTGATTCCAGCTTGTGCTTCTTCCAGCCCAGCGTTTCTCATGATGTACTCTGCATAGAAGTTAAATAAGCAGGGTGACAATATACAGCCTTGACATACTCCTTTTCCTATTTGAAACCAGTTTGTTGTTCCATGTCCAATTCTAAGCTTCCTGACCTGCATACAGGCTTCTCAAGAGACAGGTCAGGTGGTCTGATATTCCCATCTCTTTCAGAAGTTTCCACAGTTTGTTATGATCCACACAGTCAAAGGTTTTGGCATAGTCAATAAAGCAGAAGTAGATGTTTTCTGGAACTCTCTTGCTTTTTCCATGATCCAGCAGATGTTGGCAATTTGATCTCTGGTTCCTCTGCCTTTTCTAAAACCAGCTTGAACATCTGAAAGTTCATAGTTCACATATTGCTGAAGCCTGGCTTGGAGAATTTTGAGCATTACTTTACTAGCGTGTGAGATGAGTGCAATTATGCGGTAGTTTGAGCATTCTTTGGCGTTGCCTTTCTTAGGGATTAGAATGAAAACTGACCTTTTCCAGTGGCCTGTGGCCACTGCTGAGTTTTCCAAATTTGCTGGCATATTGAGTGCAGCACTTTCACAGCATCATCTTTTAGGATTTGAAATAGCTCAACTGGAATTCCATCACCTCCACTAGCTTTGTTCGTAGTGATGCTTCCTAAGGCCCACTTGACTTCACATTCCAAGATGTCTGGCTCTAGGTGAGTGATCACACCATCATGATTATCTGGGTCGTGAAGGTCTTTTTTGTACAGTTCTTCTGTGTATTCTTGCCACCTCTTCTTAATATCCTCTGCTTCTGTTAGGTCCATACCATTTCTGTCCTTTATCGAGCCCATCTTTGCATGAAATGTTCCCTTGGTATCTCTAAATTTCTTGAAGAGATCTCTAGTCTTTCCCATTCTATTGTTTTCTACCGGATATATTGAAGGATATATCCAGTGGCTAACATTCCGAGCTCCCAATGCAGGGGGCCTGGGTTCAGTCCCTGGTCAGGACTGAACATGTCGCAACCAAATACATAATTTTTTTTTTTTTTAATATCAGGACCTTCATGGAATCTCTGGGACAGCCAGAGAATCCTAGGACACAAGGCAGAATATGTCCTATCGCTCCAGAGAAAACACTACTGCTTCCCCACTGTGCGCAACCCTGCTGGTAGAGAATGTGGGACCGTTAGGGATCCCACCTGAAACCCACCCCCCCACTGCTGCCTCTAAAGGTAGTACTGTCACTTCTGCCGAAAGAGTCTCTGTGTGGTTTTGCATCTTCATGTCACCAAGAACCATTTGAATATATTAGTAGAGCTACAAGAAAGGCTGGGAAACAGAATTTCTGAATTCTGCATTGGTGAAGCAGGAATCAAGAGATGGAGAAATTCCTCCCAACCCCAGGAAAGGTTTCAAAGGTGCCTTGCAGCCAATAAGAATGCATATGTCCACTATACCTTGGAAGCTGTTGGCAACCATCCCGTGGCCTTGATGGAGAATCAACCTTCAGATGAAACTGATATGCCGGAGGTCAGAAAGGAGAGCCAGAGGGAAACTGGGTCAACAATGGTGTCACTGAGATGCTGAATCAAACCAGAGCTAAGCCCACCCTGTGTCTTGAGATCTAGGTCCATGGCCAAGTAAACCCCAAGGATTCTTTAAACTGAATTTCATGTTACTTACAAAGAAATGCATCCAGAATGATGTGTAAACAAAAATAATTGGAAAATATTCCTAAATTATTAACAATGGAATTACTAAATTACAGGGTATGTACACTTTAAATTTGGATGTATGTTAATAAATTACCTTCCAAAATTCTACATTAATGTTTATCTCCACTAACAGTTTATGAGAACTTCTTCACACCATCACTAACACTAAGCTTTATCCTACTTTTAAATATTTATTAATCTGTTAAATGAAAAGTAGCATTCATTCATTACGCTTTTAGTCTTTATGTTTTATAAGTAAAATTAAAACTAAGTTAGATACTGATTTTTATCCTTTGACCATATTTCTGTTGAATTATTCATCTTCTTCTTTACTGACTTATAATGATTCTTTGTTTATTAAGAAAATCATTCTTCTGTTGTAGGTTTTGCATTGTCATTTTGTCTTCTGGTATGTTTCTCTGTTTTTAATATTTAAATTAAACTGGTGTGTCTTTGACCACACCACCCTGAATGCACCTGATCTCAGAAGCTAAGCAGGGTTGGGCCTGGACACTTCATGCGTGGGAATGTCTGCTACTATGGATTTTTTTTTTAATACTTGTATTTTTTTATTGGCTGTGCTGGGTCTTTGTTGCTTCACGGGCTTCTCTCGAGTTGCAGTGAGCAAGGGCTACTCTCGAGTTGCCGTGGGTGGGCTTCTCACTGCGGTGGCTTCTCTTGTTGCAGAGTGCGGGCTCTAGAGCGTGTGGGCTTCAGCTGCAGCCCGTGCACTCAATAGTTTCAATTCCCAGGCTCTAAAGCACAGGCTCAGTAGATGTGGCACACGGGCTTAGTTGCTCCTCAGGATCTTCCCAGACCAGGGATTGAACCTGTCTCCTGCATTGACAGGCGGATTCTTTACCGATCAGTCACCAGGGAAGCCTGGTACTGAGGTCTTTAATAATACACATATAAAGCAGATGTAGACAGTAATTACGTATACTGGTGTCACAGACGGTAAAGAGCCCTCCTGCAATGCAGGAGACCTGGGTTCAATCCCCTTGGGAAGATCCCCTGGAGAAGGAAATGGCAACCCACTCCAGTACTCTTGCCTGAAAAATTCCATGGACAGGGGAGCCTGGCAGTCTGCAATCCATGGGGTCGCAAAGAGTCGGACACCACTGAGCATCTTTCACTTTCACTTTCATGGTAGGCTCAGGAAGAGAGTCCAAAGGTTTAATCTTGCTTATCACTGGCTTTAATAATGAAAGATGGATAAATTCAGTAAAGTTGCAATATATAAAATCAGTATATAAAAATCAGTTGCATTTCTGTACACTAACAATGAACTATGGGTTAAGAATCTAATTTTATGATTATCATAAAGACAAACACTTAGGAAATAAATTTAATGAAGGAGATGAACAATCTGTACACTAAAAAACTACTAAACATTGATAAAAGAAGCTTAGGAAGACACAAATAAACGGAAAGCTATTTGGTGTTCATGCGTTGGAAAATGAATGTTGCTAAATGCCCATAGTGCCCAAAGTGAGATATAGATTCAGGGCAATTCCTATCAAAATTCCAGTGGCATTTTTCACAGAAATAGAAAATCCTTAAATTTGGAACCACAAAAGACCCTGAATAGCCAAGCAGGGTGAAATAAGCCAGACAAACACAAATACTACATGGTACCACTCCTATGTGAAATGTAAATTTTAAAAATTTAACAAGAGTTGGCCCTGTAAAATAGAATGGTGGTTGCTAAGAGAGAAGGGGACAGTAGGAACAGGTTGGTAAAGGGTGCTGCTGCTGCTGCTAAGTCACTTCAGTCGTGTCCGACTCTGTGCGACCCCGTAGATGGCAGCCTTCCAGGCTCCCCCGTCCCTGGGATTCTCCAGGCAAGAACACTGGAGTGGGTTGCCATTTCCTTCTCCAGTGCATGAAAGTGAAAATTGAAAGTGCAAATTTCAGTTATAAAGTAAGCCCTGAGGGTCTCGTGCGCAGCATGGTGACTATAGTTAATTGTATGGTATTGTATGATTGAAATCTGTCAAGAAAGTAAAAATTAAGGTGTTCCCACCACCCCCCACCCCCTGCAAAAAAGGATGACTGTTCACTAACTAGACGGTGAAAACCTTCTCAGACTGTATATGGATACCAAACTGTACACTTTAAAACTACTACAATTTTGTCATTATTTTTCAATAAGGACGGAAACACTGAAAAATAAGAGATAAAAAAGGACAGAATTGGGCTTCCCTGGTGGCTTAGGTGTATCTGCCTGCCAATGCAGGAGACACAGGTTTCATCCCTGGTCCTTGAAGATCCCACATGCCCCAGATGAGCTAAGCCCTGTGCACCACAACTGTTGAGCCTGTGCTCTGGAGCCCGGGAGCTGCAGCCACTGAAGCCCGGACACCCTAGAGCCTGGGCTCAGCAACAGGAGAAGCGCGCACCCCGCACCCGCAGAAAAGCCTGTGCAGCAGCAAAGACGCAGCACAGCCCCAAATGAGCAACTGGCCGGAATAAAACCGCTGCAGTGCCCGCAGACCCCAGTCTCCTGCCTCTGCCCCACCAGGTGTCACTATTGAAACACAGACGCTCTGCTGTGTCACGCCTGGTCACCAGATGGAGTTACTAAAACCCGACCTGCTCTAATAGTTTGAGGTGGCAACTCAAAGGGCTCTTTTTCCTAGGACACACTTCTGATGCTTCAGGGAAATGTATGAGGGCTGAGCTAGGACCTGTCCTCCTAGCCAGCAGCGTTGAGCACAGGGGAGTGGCCCAGGTTCCCCGTCCTCCATGGTGAATTTCTTCTGGGTAGCCCTGGTGTGTTTTGCTGCCTTCCCAGGTCGGGAATGCGTCAGAGCATCGGAGGTGAAATAGTAAAACTGATCCTCCCAAAGAATCAATGTCAAGATCTCAATAACTTCCTCCCCAGAAGACTCCTTAGTCTTTGGGGAAATTTGCTGACCCTTTCTCTTCAACCTTCAAACTCCTCGTACCAAAAGGACATGGTGTGAAGAGCAGTGTTAGATTCTACATATAAGTGGTTCCATGCAGTGTTTGTCCTTTTCAGTCTGAGTTGCCTCACTTAGGATAATGTCCTCGAGGTCCATCCATGTTGTCACAAATGGCAAGATTTCCTTCTTTTATATGTCTTAGTAACATTCCATTTATATATAATAAGAATGTGGTCCTCTGGGGGAAGAAGCATTATTCTATCTACTATACCAATCACCTTGTTTCCACTAAAATGAGGGGATAATCTTGGAAAGAGGGAGACATGGAAAACAGGAAATAAGAGATTCAACAGAGGAGGGCAAAGGAAAGGAGGCTCCATGATGATGATGAAGCCACAATGTCCAGATAAGTGCACAAGAGACCTACTGACTGACGGGAGAGACAGGTGGGTCAGTGGTGGTCCTCACCATGGTTCTGCCAATGGAACTTACTTTTAAATAGATGAAACTTCACTAAACAGAGAATAAATCTAAATATAGAAATACAGATCAAGGGCCGAGGGAATCTAACCCAAAAGAAAAACAAAGAGAATTGTAAGACTGACATCAGAAGAAAGTCCTAGGATAATGGTTGTACAGAATATCTCGAGAGCAACTAACAGAGACAAGAAAAGGAAATTTTGATGAAACATTTCCCGAAAGACTGAAACTAATATATTTCCGAGCAATTAACATATCCAAGAAAAAAACCTAGAGGGAATTCCCTGGCAGTCCAGTGGTTAGTATTGTGAGATTTCACTGCTGGAGGCCCAGGATTGGAGAAATAAGTTCCTGAAAGTCATGTGGCGCAGCCAAAACAAACAAAAAAGCCAAGAAGGGAAATCAGATGAGGACTTCACGGTCTAATAGTAGTAGAACTGTCTTCTTCGGACCAACCCCACCACCAAAGACAGATAAAACAGCTGCACAGAATACTGAACAACCCTTCTAAAGGAACTAATGGGCTAACAAGACACCAAGGTTGACCCAGGAGAGAATGGAACCTGGAAGGTGAGCGTAGTATTCATGTCACTTACAGGGTGGGCATTTGCTCATCTAAAGGAGTGGCTAAGTTTTTGCATTTTTGAAAGCTTCCCAGAACTAGAGGCCACCCATTGAGAGTGAGGTACCCTGGTAAACAATCTCCTGCTTGGATTAAGATCTCAAAGGATTGCACCCTAGAGGTCAGAGTAAATTGACAGTAAACCAGCCTTCAAACAGCTTGTCATGAGCTTCTAATTATGGGTGGCCCCCAATCAAAGGAAATGGCAACCTACTCCAGTACTCTTGCCTGGAGAATTCCCTGGGCAGAGGAGCCTGGCAGGCTACAGTCCATGGGATCGCACAGAGCTGGACATGACTGAGTGGCTGAGCACTCACACACACCAAATCGAAAGGTTTAAAGTCAGATTAAAGTGATCCTAGGTTACCAGGGGGTACCAGGAGCCTGAAGAAGCAAGTGAAAGTCGTCTCAGAGAGACAACATAATCCTGATGTTATTTCTATAACTCATTTTTGAAATACATTGTTCAGCACACAATCAATTATAACTGGACACGAAAGGAGCCAAGATAAAATGAACAAGAACAAACAGAAATAACTGACATCAGACACAACCCTAGAGGCTCCCAAATATTGGAATTATCAAACACAAATGGGACATCCCTGGTGGTCCAGTGGCTAAGACTCCTCACTCCAAATGCAGGGGAGGTGGGTTCGATTCCTGGTTAGGGAACTAGATCCCAAATGCCACAACTAAAGATCCCAAATGCCACAACTAAGATCCGGCACACCCAACTAAATAAATATAAAAATAAACATTAAAATGAAGACAAAATAAAAATGACAAAAAACACAAATAGTGAAACAAGTGTACTTCCTAAACAAGTGTGCCTGCTAAAGAATGCAAAACCCACACTGGGAATTTTCAACAGAGCACTCTAAAAAGTTACAAACCACATTTATAAAAAGAACCAAATAAAATTTGACAAGAGAAAAATACTATATAAACCAAATTTAAGATAAATGAAGGAGTTTACAAGCAGATAAACTGGAAGATATGTTAAAAACCTAATCATAAAACATGACAACACTCTGCTGGGAGTTACATTTGTGTATATCTAATAATATAAACACTGAATATTGATTTGACCAAATATTATAACTATTTTCAGAAGATGAAGGATAGTAAGAAAGGGAATAACACTATCAGAGAATAAATTTGCATGTACCATTGCAGATGGAAGTTGGTAGATAATGTCTAAAGCAGCATTTAGGGACTTCCCTGGTGGTCCAGTGGTTACGACTCTGCTTCCAATGCAGATGGTAGGGGTTTGACCCCAGGTTGGGGAGCTATTTCAAATCCTGAAAGATGATGCTGTGAAAGTGCGGCACTCAATATGCTAGCAAATTTGGAAAACTCAGCAGTGGCCACAGGACTGGAAAAGGTCAGTTTTCATTCCAATTCCAAAGAAAGGCAATGCCAAAGAATGCTCAAACTACCACACAATTGCACTCATCTCACACACTAGTAAAGTAATGCTCAAAATTCTCCAAGCCAGGCTTCAGCAATACGTGAACCGTGAACTTCCAGATGTTCAAGCTGGTTTTAGAAAAACCAGAGGAACCAGAGATCAAATTGCCAACATCCGTTGGATCATGGAAAAAGCAAAAGAGTTCCAGAAAAACATCTATTTCTGCTTTATTGACGATGCCAAAGCCTTTGACTGTGTGGATCACAATAAACCGTGGAAAATTCTGAAAGAGATGGGAATACCAGACCACGTGACCGCCTCTTGAAAAATCTGTATGCAGGTCAAGAAACAACAGTTAGAACTGGACATGAAACAACAGACTAGTTCCAAATCGGAAAAGGAGTACGTCAAGGCTATATATTGTCACCCTGCTAATTTAACTTATATACAGAGTACATCATGAGAAACGCTGGACTGGAAGAAGCACAAGCTGGAATCAAGATTGCTGGGGGAAATATCAATAACCTCAGATATGCAGGTGACACCACTGTTATGGCAGAAAGTGAAGAGGAACTAAAACGCCTCTTGATGAGAGTGAAAAAGTTGGCTTAAAGCTCAACATTCAGAAAACGAAGATCATGGCATCCGGTCCCATCACTTCATGGGAAATAGATGGGGAAACAGTGGGAACAGTGTCAGACTTTATTTTGGGGGGCTCCAAAATCACTGCAGATGGTGACTGCAGCCATGAAATTAAAAGATGCTTGCTCCTTGGAAGAAAAGCTATGACCAACCTAGATAGCATATTCAAGCAGTAATGAATTTACCAACAAATTCATTGCCAACAAAAGTCCGTCTAGTCAAGGCTATGGTTTTTCCAGTGGTCATGTATGGATGTGAGAGTTGGACTTTGAAGAAAGCTGAGTGCTGAAGAATTGATGCTTTTGAACTGTGGTGCTGGAGAAGACTCTTGAGAGTCCCTTGGACTGCAAGGAGATCCAACCAGTCCATCCTAAAGGAGATCAGTCCTGGGTGTTCATTGGAAGGACTGATGCTAAAGCTGAAGCTCCAGTACTTTGGCCACCTCATGCAAAGAGTTGACTCATTGGAAAAGACCCTGATGCTGGGAGGGATTGAGGCAGGAGGAGAAGGGGCCGACAGAGGATGAGATGGCTGGATGGCATCACTGACTCAATGGACATGAGTTTGAGTGAATTCCAGGAGTTGGTAATGGACAGGGAGGCCTGGTGTGCTGCGATTCATGGGGTCGCAAAGAGTCGGACACGACTGAGTTACTGAACTGAACTGGGGAGCTGAGATCCCACATGCCTCTCGGCCAAAAAAACAAAACATATAAGTAATATTGTAACGAATTCAATAAAGACTTTAAAAATGTCTTTTTTAAAGTCACATAAAATTTTTTTTAATCTTGACAAAAATCTTTAAAAAATTAAAGTGGAATGTGTATGTTATTACAAATAGGTACAGACACAAATGCAGAGAAGACAGCTAAAGGAGTAAAAATTAGTTGCTTCTAGAGAAGAGGAATGAAGAAACTAGAGAGAGATGGGAAAAGGGCTGTATTTTTGTCATAAGCTTTCACAGTACCGAAAAGGAAAAACTCAGGCATTGATGTCTTTCCTATGTGGAGAAAAAGCCAGTTCTTCCCTGGCATGTACTTATTCCTTGCGTCAGCTTTGCCTTCAGAGAGAACACTTCACTTCTGACACTTGCGATCATCAGATATGTGAGTTCTTTTCCCCACCACAAGCCAGTCTTCAACAGCTGTGTGTCCTACAGCTTCGGTCTAACACTATCTACCTGAAGATAGCATCAGATCATGCATATCAAGGGCTCCCTCCCAAAAGACTGATCCCATTGATAGGGACAGAGTAAAGGGACAAAGCAGGTGATTAAATAGTTAATCCCACTCAGTTCAGTTCAGTTCAGTCGATCAGTCATGTCCCAACTCTTTGCGACCCCATGAATCGCAGCACACCAGGCCTCCCTGTCCATCACCATCTCCCCGAGTTCACTCAGACTCACGTCCATCGAGTCCGTGATGCCATCCAGCCATCTCATCCTGGGTCGTCCCCTTCTCCTCCTGCCCCCGATCTCTCCCAGCATCAGAGTCTTTTCCAATGAGTCAGCTCTTCGCATGAGGTGGCCAAAGTACTGGAGCTTCAGCTTTAGCATCATTTCTTCCAATAAACACCCAGGACTGATCTTTAGGATGGACTGGTTGGATCTCCTTGCAGTCCAAGGGACTCTCAAGAGTCTTCTCCAACACCACAGTTCAAAAGCATCAATTCTTCGGCACTCAGCCTTCTTCACAGTCCAACTCTCACATCCATACATGACCACTGCAAAAACCATAGCCTTGACTAGAAGGACCTTAGTTGGCAAAGTAATGTCTCTGCTTTTGAATATACTATCTAGGTTGGTCATAACTTTTCTTCCAAGGAGTAAGCATCTTTTAATTTCATGGCTGCAGTCACCATCTGCAGTGATTTTGGAGCCCCAGAAAATAAAGTCTGACACTGTTTCTACTGTTTCCCCATCTATTTCCCATGAAGTGATGGGACCAGATGCCATGATCTTCGTTTTCTGAATGTTGAGCTTTAAGCCAATTTTTTCACTCTCCTCTTTCACTTTCATCAAGAGGCTCTTTAGTTCTTTTGCACTTTCTGCCATAAGGGTAGTGTCATCTGCATATCTGAGGGTATTGATATTTCTCCCGGCAATCTTGATTCCAGCTTGTGTTTCTTCCAGTCCAGCGTTTCTCATGATGTACTCTGCATATAAGAGTTATAATATTGTACTTCAAAGTACTTACTTGTGACTGATGTAAAAAAAAAAAAAATACGTGCGCTTCCTAGAGAAAGTAGTATGGGGAAAATATACAGAAGACTGCCACACACTGAGAAAAAGTAAAGGCTAATTCATGAGAGCACAAACCAAAACATTTCAGCAAAGCACATCATCTTCCGGGTGTTTTCCTCATATTGAAAGAGGAGAAGGTCTCTGTAAAAGTAGAATCATAAAATATATACTATGGTCTTGCTATATTTATTAAATAGACAGTTTTACTGACAAAAATACTTATAGAATGGACATTGTTATCATATTCAGAGTGGAAAAACTAAAAAAGCAAGAGAAAGTTTGTTACTTTACATGAATATGTCATGGTTAAGGTGGCCACCTCTGAGGTTTCCTTGTGCATGGATTACCAAGCATCGAAAGATCACATCTGCTACCAAAAAAAGCAGATAGCATGACTGTATCAACTAAATGTTAGCTGGGAAATGATTTTTTGTTATGTGCAAGTTATAGGTCATTTGTTGTATATGTTATATAAGAGAATCTTTATCAACTAAATGTCAATTAGGGGGTAATTCCTCTCTATATAAAAAGTTTTTTATCAATTTTGCAGTTATCTATAATGAACAAGAAAGTAAGCAATTAACCAGTGGAAGGAATGGATAGAAAATGGAGACATTTTGAATAATTGAAAAGACCAACCCCTTTCTTTTCATTTAAGAGTAAAGAGTTTCTTAAAAACCCAAATTATAAGAAATTAAGTCTACTCATTTTCCATATGTAGTGGTAGCCTAGAAGATATTCAACACATATTGAACCTTAAACCTAATCATAGAAAAATGTCCATTATAATGGAAGAAGTATAGGATTAGGAGACGGGCAAAACTGGGTTCAAATACTAACTCAGTCACCTACTATTTGGGTGACTTTAAACAGGTTTTATTTAAGTTGCCCAAGCCTCAGTTTCCTCAGCTAAAATTTGAGCATAGAAATACTTTCCTCACAAGACTATTTTAAAGACTTAATTAAAATGACAGCTATTATTAAGAGAAGAAAATAGATTCTTAAATCTTAAAAAATTGAGAATCACTTTTCTTAAATTTTCTTTTCTGATGGTTTTTCATATATACTATTAGCTGCTTTAAAAATCTTTTAAAAATCCATTAAAGCAGGATCCATTAATTACAATTTCTAAAATCTTCAGGTAATTTTTCCTATAAAATTGGCATATATAATTTCATTATGTACCTCCTGTATGTTATTATGAAAAAAATCATTTTTTCATGATATCTTTAGCATTGAGATAAATTACCTTTTCAAAGCTATAGTTTGCTAAACTACTTTTGTGATAAGCAATTATCAACTTGTTATTCTACTATGACAAATCCTGTCGGTACACTAACCCTGTTTTAAAGCTTCAGATGGATCAGTCCTGGCCTCATGCACCATATTGACGTAACTATTGCTAAATAACAAATTACCCCCAAATTTAGTGGCTTGAAACAATTAAATTGATTATCTTCCAGTTCCTATGGGTGGCCAGGCAGAGTCATCATGGTTTTTTATGACTGAGCCTTGGGAATCACGTATCATCACTTCTGCCATATTCAGACCAACCCTGATACACTGCAGGAGGGGGCAACACAAAGGTGGGAATGCCTGGAGGTGCACATTACTGGAAGGCCCTCTTCGATGCTTGCTACCCTCCCTCACATACAGGAGTAAATGTTCTGAAGAGATGCTTGTAACAGTGAAACTGCTTCTAAAGGCAGAGCATTTTGCCTTAAACAGAAAGATGCTCAATAATTAATTGAATAGATAAAGATTCACTCTTATACCCTAAAAGGAAAACAATTAAGTGAATCAATCCTTTTTTTTTTTTTTGCCTGAGCTTGGATGCCGATTGGTTACCATGCACAGTTTGGCCATCTGTGTCTTTCGGATGGTGGTCAGCAGGAGTGAGGAAGATGGTTGATCGTCAAAGGTTTTTACACTAAGGAGAGGTAGAAGGAAGATATGGCAGAAAGTCTCCATAGCACCTGGTAGCTTCGGTCTTGGGGCGTGGTAATCAAGGAAAATGGTCTTTGGAGGACACCAGGGACATCACAGTCAAGAGGTAATACCCGAGGGACTTCCCTGGGGTCCAGTGGCCAAGACTCCATGCTCCCAATGGAGGGGGGCCTAGATTTGATCCTTGGTCAGGGAACTAGGTCCTGGGCTTCCCTGGTGGCTCAGCTGGTAAAGAATCCACCTGCAGTGGGGGAGACCTGGGTTTGATCCCTGGGTTGGGAAGATCCCCTGGAGAAGGGAAACGCTACCAACTCCAATATTCTGGCCTGGAGAATTCCATGGACCGTATAGTCCTTGGGGTTGCAAAGAGTCGGACACGACGAAGCGACTTTCACTTTCACTTTCTTTCAACCTCAGAGTCTTTCCTCTGCCCTGTCCAGTCCACTAATAAGCCCATCAAAGGCACACTTCATTTCTGTTACAGCACTTCAGAGAACTAGATCCCACAAGCCACAATGAAGATTGAAGATCCCAACTGCCACGACTAAGACATGGTGCAGCCAAATAAATAAATATTTTTAAAAAGGGACAATACCTGAAAATGCACAACAACCGGGACATCATTTCCTCCTCATGAATGTCTTTCTAGTTGTGATAGATATATTGTCCTCCTATTCTCAAGACTTTATCAGATACACCCCATTTTCCTCTCTACAACCATAGTCCTCATTTGCAAGAAGCTGAGGGGACCCCTCCCAAATCTCAGACCTGCGGAGATGACATTTATTGCAAACAGCCTCTCAAGCTAAAGCCAGTCAGCCTATAGAGGAACCACAAATTAAATGATCAGTTTCCCAAAAGCCTCCATCTTGGGAACAATCCTGATAGTTCTCATCCTTCTGCAAACGGTGCTTAATAGATATTTTTAGATGAATAAATAAAATAATGAATGAAAGTGCCCACATATGAACTGAAGTTTTTACATTATTTGGTGGAAGACTGAGTCAAGCAAGGATATGTATAGGGACTTCAGGATATCAGCCTGATGCCTTTCCATTCAGACCCAAGCTTCCTGACGCCGTGCCCCATCTGTATGATGATGAATACCTTAGGAAAAAAGCATCACGTTCTCCTGGTAAGCTGAAGAGCTGGCATGATGTTTCTTCTTTTGAATTCTAGCCCCCCAAACAATGAAGATTATTAATGGATGGGTACTGACTATGAAATGGTGCCACCTAAATGATTTAGTATCTATGAATTCCCAGGTGTGCTAAATAGCTCAGTCAAGTCTGACTCTTTCTGACCCTACAGACTATAGCCTGCCAGGTTCCTCTGTCCATGGGATTCTCCAGGAAAGAATACTGGAGTGGGTTGCCATGGCCAGCTTCAAGGGATCTTCCCCACCCAGGGATCAGACCCACATGTCTTACACCCCCTGCATTGGCAGGCAGGTTCCTTACCATTAGCACCACCCGGGAAGCCAGTAGTGATAAAGAATAATCACTAAACTCTTTAAAGAAAAGGCTGTCTTCTTCATCTCATTCCCTGCTGGCACACAGCAGGCACTCAGCAAACGTTTCTTGAATGAATAAATGTTAGGCCAGCTATTTCTTCTGCTCTGGAGTATAGTCTGCACAACTGTTCCATGCTGTGCCATGCTTAGTCACTCAGTAGTGTCTGACTGTTTGAGATCCTATAGACTATAGCCCGCCAGGCTCCTCTGTCCACGTGGATTCCCCAAGCAAGAATACTGGAGTAGGTTGCTGTGCCCTTCTTCAAGGGATCTTCCCAGCCAAGGGACCAAACACAGGTCTCCTGCAGTGCAGGGGGGTTCTCTAGTGTCTGAGCCACCAGGGAAGTCTCCATAACGAGTTTACCAGAATTGGAACTGGACTGGAAAGCTCTTATATCTTTTGAAAAAATAGTGTTGTTCACATGAAAAGAAGACAAAAGCATGAACCAAACTAGGAAGGGTGAGGTGGTAAGAAACTTTTAAGAAGCTTAAAAATTGAATTAGTTAACGACAAGCCACGTGGTAATTATGAATGAACTTTATAGCCAAAGAAATTATGGACTTAAGACAGAGACGAGGTACTTCAACCAGTTTCAGGAGCTTTAAAGTAAACCGTTTCGACCTGGCCCCAGGAAAGATTGTGAAACTGGATTGGTCTGTCTGTGTGATCCCTAGACCTCAGCTCTTTCCTTCAGCCCTTTTCCAGGCTGACAGTCCCCTCAAGTTTTCTCCACTCCCTTCCGCCCGAATTTTTTTTACATTTCAAGGAAAATACAGTGGTGGTAGGTTGAAATTAGCTCCCCAAATACCCCTAATTCCTGTAGTGCAGTGGCCTCAGGACAGATTTCCCAGGCTATACACAGTGAATTTGAAATGATTTGAAATAAAATCAGTATTTTTCCTAGAAGAGATGGGGTTTCTTGCCTTTATTTCCTACTCTGTTTTCCAGAAGTTTGCTTCTTGAAAGCCCAGCTTCCTCCTTCAGTAGTGTAGTTAGAACTTGACATGGATTGGTTAAGGGAGGCAGTGCAGAGAAGTATAGCTCTTTAAAATGTTTGAGTTCAGGGATTTTTCAGTATGTAATCAACAGCTCCCAAAAAACATTTACTTAGTCAAGAAGGTAATCCGATGCAAACAGAATTGGGTATTTCTTTGGGCAATTTATTTAGAATCTTTGGTCCTTTCATGATTCAACCTGCCCTTTTTAAAACTGTGAGTCACCATGATTCTCATCTGACCAGTATTTTTCTGCTTCTTTGCTTGGAGGTAAATGAGTATTGCATTGTGAATCCAGCACATTTTATCTAGTATACTACTAAAACGAGTTATTGAAGGCTTGATAAATTGCAATGCTGCAGCATGACTAAGACAGTCTTTTAATATTGTATGCCTGGATCTGACCTCTGGAACTGCTGCAGCCATCTTGTGGCTATGAGGAAAGGGATTAAAAATTTTTTTTTTTTGCTGTATCTTGAATATGTGTATTCAGACTTGCTCACTGCGTAACCATGAGCCTGTAATATTAGCAAGGAATCAGAGCAGCTGCTTCCGCAGAAGAAGGAAACAGGGCAACTGTTTTTCAAAAAACTAGTCAACCAGTAGAAAAGCAACCTTGTGAGGAATTTGTGGCTTTACTATCTAGACTTAACAAACTGACTTGGGGCATAACAATCAGCTGTGCCAAGCTCTACTGTAACTAACCAACTTAGAACTTGTAATCAAAGGAGTTGTTGAAACCAAGAAATCATTATTCTCTGTGAAAACTTGTGACTTCTGCCTTTACAGGTCCTGCCCTTGCCCTTGAGAGACAAGGGACACTGTTGTCAGAAGGCTGCTTTCTCTCTTTTATACCTGTTAGATAAGTAAGTCCTGAAGACTTCATGCTAAATTTGTCTCCAAAGTATTTTTGGGGTATGAACACTTCACTCTGCCTCAGGATCTTTGTTTCATTTTTTAAAACAATTTTTTAAGTCTTTATTCAATTTGTTACAGTATTCTTTTTTTTTTTTTTTTTAATGTTTGTTTTGTTTTGGCCACTAGGCATGTGGCATCTTACTCCCCAACTAGGAATTAAACACCTACCCTCTGCACTGGAAGGCTAAGTCTTAACCACTGGACCACCAAGGAAGTCCCTGTTTGTTTCTTTGGGGGGCAGGTCAAAAGTGATACACTAAGGATGGCATAGCAAGAAGATAGCAAGAACCTGGTTTCTTGGTGATGTTTTTATTTTATTAACTTTGGAGCCCTCGTGTTTCTAGAATTTTTGTTATGTGGTATAATAAATTTCCTTTTTTGCTTCAACCACATTGAGTTGGGTTTTCTGTTTACTTGTACCAAAAGTAAAATAACTGATACAACTTCCCTCATTGTTCTTTTAAAAATAGTGCTCCTCCCTTATCACAGGCACGCTCATCCTCCTTGTTATATATTTGTACCTTTGTTTACTTGTTCACTGTCAGTGTCTCCCACTAAAATATAAACTCCACGAGACAGGGAACTTTGTCTGTTCAGATGCCTGTCTAGAAGTTCTAGCACATTACAAGTGCCCATTAATATTGGCTTAGTAAACATTTGTTTAATCCATAGAATTATATATGGTCTTCAATAAAGTTTTCTGGAAGGAAAGCCTGAGACAGGGATGCACAGGCATGTTATTTATTGAAGGCGTGCTCTTTGGAGAAAGGTAATGTGGGCAGCAGGGTAAGGCAGGAAGAGGAACTCAGGAGCGATGTGGTCTCAGCTGCAGTCTAGACTTGGCCTGCCCAAACAAGGGAGTAAGCTTATATTTTTCACCCAAATTAAAGCCATTAGTTATTGACTACGAGCTGCTTGGTTGAGGTGGAGAAGAATGTTATCTCCCAGGCAACGCAATTCCCATCCATCCAAAGGCAATTCTCCAGCAAGCGTGCTAAGTCGCTTCAGTTGTGTCCAGTCCTCTGTGACCCTTTGCACTGTAGCTTGTCAGGCTCCTCCGTCCGTGGAATTTTCCAAGCAAGAGGACTGGAGTGGGTTGCCAAGCCCTGCTCTAGGGGATCGTCCTGACTCAGGGATCAAACCTGTTTCCTGCATCAGCAGACAGGTTATTTACCCATTAAGCCACCTGGGAACCCCCAGTTCTCCACAGAAGGGGCCACCTGTCAGTAGTTAGTAAGCAACAGTCACAGCCCCTGGGCGATGGGTGTGCTGGGCTTGTAAAGGGAATCTGAGTGGGACACCAATGGTGTTGACGGAGACTCCCTGATGGTGCAGTGGTTAAGACTTCATGCTCCCTGTGCAGGGGCGCTGGGGACAGGAAGGGGGCAGACTCAATCCTGAAGGCCACAACTAAGGCCCGGTGCAGCAAAATTTTAATTTTATTTATTTATTTATTTTAAAATATTTTTTTATTTGACTGCATTGCATCTTAGTTGCAGCATAGTGAAAGTGAAAGTGAAGTCACTCAGTCATGTCCGACTCTTTGCGATCCCACGGACTGTAGTCTACCAGGCTTCTCTGTCCATGGGATTTTCCAGGCAAGATTACTGGAGTGGGTTGCCATTTCCTTCTCCAAATAAATATTTTTAAAAAACATCTAGGGCTTCCCTGGTGGCTCAGAGGTTAAAGCGTCTGCCTCCAATGCGGGAGACCTGGGTTCAATCCCTGGGTTGGGAAGATCCCCTGGAGAAGGAAATGGCAATCCACTCCAGTATTCTTGCCTGATGTTGATATATTAAACAAAGGAATGTGTTGTAAAAAAAAAAAAAACATCTAGAAGGAAAAAAAACCTAGAGAATTACTAAAAACTATTAGAAGCAACTGTAGAATTCATGAAAATGGAAGGTTATACATTTTGTATATAAAAATGAGCAACATATCCCTAATCAATAACTCTGAGAAACTTTAGTGGAAGAAGCCATTTTATTTTAAAAACTATAAACTGATCAACTGTCTTAGCATTCACAAATAAACAATGTATAAACTTGAATGAAAACTTCAAAATTCTATTTGGGGACATGAAAGAAGATAAGTAAATTGAAAAACATAACATTTTTTGGATCGAGGGACAAAATATGTTAAATATAGAAATTCTCCCTAAATTGTCATCCTAATTCAATCCAATCCCAATTAAAATACAATGGATTTTTTTAATCTTGAAAAGCAATTCTACAATTCATGGTAACCAGGAACATTCAAAACAAAGTATGGATGGGAATTGGTCCGACCACAGATTGAAACTATAATCATGAAAGTATTTGAAAACTTGCAAAGAAATAGGCAGATTCATGGAACAGAACAAAGGGTGCAAAATAGCTCCAAATACACATGGAAAGTTAGTTTGTCATAAAGGTATCATGTCAAATTGATGAGGAATGAGAAATTATATATATTGCATCAAAACAACTAGATTACTATATATATTGGGGGGAGAAATACTGAATCCTTATTTCATTCTTTAACCCAAAATAAGTTCCCAAGGGAGCAAAAATGTTATGCAACCAATGAAAAACAGAAACTTCTAGAAGAAAGCATGGCAACATGTATTCGCTATTGTAGAATTAAGAAAGCCTTACTAAGTAGTACCTAAAGTCCAAACCATAAATCATAAACAGTCAAAGGTCAAATGACCAGGAAAAATATTAGCAACATATTTGACAAGCTAATGTCCCAACTGCAAAGAGCTCTTATACGGCAGACAATTCAGAGAAAAAGAAATACTAATGATCAATAAACTCATAAAGAAAGGCTTAACTTCAGCCACAGTTAAATAATGGAAGATATTTAACACCTTTTGGATTGGCAAAATTGATAAGTTTAATGGTATCTAGTTTTGGTCGCTAAGAGTCGGACACAACTGAGCGACTTCCCTTTCACTTTTCACTTTCATGCACTGGAGAAGGAAATGGCAACCCACTCCAGTGTTCTTGCCTGGAGAATCCCAGGGGTGGGGGAGCCAGGTGGGCTGCCGTCTATGGGGTCGCACAGAGTCGGACACGACTGAAGTGACTTAGCAGCAGCAGCAGCAGCAGGTCTAACAAGAGTGTGGGAAGGCGGGGATGTCAACACAGGATTGGTAGTATTATCACTAGTTGGACTTTTGTGTACGTGATTTAGGGTTGCTGTCAGTGGAAAATGCACATGTGCTTGGTCAGTCAAGCTCATTGCTAGAAATATTCCGTAAGATCATACCTGCCATAGTTCATCAAGATAGGATGTATACAGGTGTTTAATGAAGCATCATTTATAGTTGCAAAAAAAAAGACAACCTGGAAATAGTTAAATTGCAATTAATAGGATATGAATAGGGTATTGGTGTAATAACTAACAGAAAATATTCTGCCGTCTTTTTTTTTTTTTGGCTACACAGCTTGCAAGACCTCAGTTCCCTGAGCCTGGGCCCCTTGCAGCAGAAGCATGGAGCCCTAACCACTGGACCGTCAGGGGATTTCCTTTGTAGTCATTTTTTTTAAAAGTAGGAAGTAAATTGAAAATGATATGAATGGTGGGATTGTTGTTGTTCAGTCGCCAAGTCATGTCCGGCTTTTTGTGACCCCCTGGACTGCAGCATGCCAGGCCTCCCTGAACCTCACCATCTCAGAGTCTGCCCAAGGTCACGTTCATTGAATTGGTGATGCCACCCAACCATCTCATCATCCTCTATCACCCTCTTCTCCTTCTGCCTTTCAATCTTTCCCAGCATCAGAGTCTTTTCTAATGAGTTGGCTGTTCGCATCAGGTGGCCAAAGTATTGGAACTTTAGCTTCAGCATCAGTCATTCCAGTGAGTATTCAAGGTTGATTTCCTATAGGATTGACTGGTTTGATCTCCTTGCTGTCCAAGGGACTCTCTAGAGTCTTCTCCAACACCACAATTCAAAAGGCATTCTGCCTTCTTTATGGCCCAACTCTCACATCTGTACATGACTACTGGAAAGACCATAGCCTTGACTATATGGACTTTTGTCAGCAAAGTGATGTCTTTGCTTTTTAATACACTGTCTAGGTTTGTCATAGCTTTCCTTCCAAGAAGCAATCGTCTTCTAATTTCATGGTTGCCGTATTTGGTTTAATTAACTAGTTTTTTTGTTATTATATTCACCACTCACAGATTAGAGTAACAGTGAAATGTGTGCATGACATTAAGCTCCCTAAATATATCCTTTCGGTTCATTGCCTCAGCATTGTCATTTAAGTATCACAGTAGTGGCAAAGCAAAAGCTATCACAGACTTGTATTTGGGGACAGAATACAACAGTGATAGAGAACACAGACTGTTAATAATCTAGCACTATGTAACAAGCTACTCAAAACATGACAGCTTCAACAATAAATATTTTCTCATAATTTCTCTGGGTCAGAAATCTGGGAGTGGCTTAGCTGGATGGTCCTGGCTCAGGGTCCCTCTCGAGGTTGCGGTCACACTGTCAGCTCTGACTGTGTTCATTTCAAGGTTCAAATAGGGCCGGAGAGTCTGGCTTCAAGTTATCTCCTGCCACTGTTGGCAAACCTGAGCCCTGGGCTGGCTGTTGGCTGGAGGCCTGCTTTCCCCACCATGTGGGACCCTCCGTGGAACTGCTGGACATGGCAGCTGGCTTCCCCTAGAGGCAGATAATTCAACAAAGGGAGAGTCACCCAAGACAGAAGGCACAATCCAATCTCAGAAGTGACATAGCATCTTTTCCGCCGTATGCCATGGGTCTCACAGATCCACCCTGGTGTAACGTGCTGGGGAACTTACACAGAAGACCGATATCAGGGGGCAGGGCACAGGGCCCCCAGGAGGCTGGCAGTCAGACTCCAAGGTTTAAATCATCCAATCACATTTGCCTCAGTTTATACATAGGGAAAATGGGAATAATAAGATTATCCGCTTTTAAGGACTAAAATAGCTAATATATTTTTAAAATTAATAATATATTTAAGATAGTTATGAATGAGTTATAGGACATCTGGCATTGGCTTTAAATACTTCAGGAAAAAAAATTGAGGGAGAACAGTGGTGGTAGATAAAACATATAGGGCAAAATGTTAAAATGTTGATGATAATGATTTTAAATGGGCGCTACGTCAAACAAACCTATCTACAAAACAGAAAGAGAGTCACAGGGGGAACAGCCTTGTGGTTGCCAAGAGTCAGGGGAGCAAGGATGATGCGTTGGGAGTTTGGGGTTGGTAGACGCCAACTCGGAGAAGGCGATGGCACCCCACTCCAGTACTCTTGCCTGGCAAATCCCATGGACAGAGGAGCCTGGTAGGCTGCAGTCCATGGGGTCGGTAGGAGTCAGACACAACTGAGCGACTTCACTTTCATGCATTGGAGAAGGAAATGGCAACCCACTGCAGTGTTCTGGCCTGGAGAATCCCAGGGGTGGGGGAGCCTGGTGGGAGCCTGGTGGGCTGCCATCTCTGGGGTCGCAGAGAGTTGGACACTACTGACGTGACTTAGCAGCAGCTGCAGCAGCAGACGCAAACTATTTACATTTAGGATGGGTACACAACAAGGTCTTACTATATAGCACAGGAAACTATATTCAGTATCCTAGGATAAACCGTAATGAAAAAGAATATTTTAAAAAAGAATGTATATCAACATGAATCCACCACAGGTGTACACGTATTCCCCAGATTCATGTTGATGTATGGCAAAACCAATACAATATTGTAAAGTAATCAGCCTCCAATTAAAATAAATAAATTTATATTAATATATATATATACTTTGAAGAAGGAAAATCTTAAAAAAAATAAAATAGAAAAGAATGTATATATAATTGAGTCCCTTTGCCATACAGCAAAGATTAACACAGCATTGTAACTCAACTATACTCCAATTAGAAAAAGAACAATAAAAAATGGTGTGCAAGGTATACATAGAGGTTTTTTCATGCTTTTTATTTCTTAAGCTTAAAATTTCCCATAATAAAAGATTACATAATTCTCTACATAAAATGTTTATAGCAGTAGCCGAAACTTAGTAAACACTCAGTGCTAAGTCACTTAGGTCGTGTCTGACTCATTGTGGCTCTGTGGACTGTAACCCACCAGGCTCCTCTGTCCATGGGATTTCCCAGGCAAAAAAACTGGATCGGGTTGCTATGCTCTCCTCCAGGGGATCCTCCTGACCCAGAGATCGAACCCACGTCTCCTGCAGATTGCAGGTGGATTCTTTACCACGGAGCCACTGGGAAGCCTAAGCACTCAAAAAAGGCTGGTTATTATTTTGGGGAGAATAAACAAGTTAGCTTTTTCTGCGTTCAGTCGGTATAACTCTCTACATACTGGGTATTTTATTTATTTATGGCTGCGCTGGGTCTTCGTTACTGTGCGGGCTTGCTCTTAGTCGCCATGAGTGGGGGCTACTCTTTGTTGCTCGGGTTCTCCCACAGTGGCTTCTCCTGTTGCGGAGCATGGGGTCTGTGTGTGCTGGCTGCAGCAGCTGCAGCACGTGGGCTCAGCAGTCCCGGGGCGTGGGCTTCGTTTCCTGTGAAATCTTACCAGACCAGTGATGGAACCTGTGTCTCCCAATTGGCAGGTGGATTCTTTCCCGCTGAGCCACCAGGGCAGCCCCACACTGGGTCTTTTACACATGTATCATTCTGGATGAAATAAGTTAACTTAGGTCTTTGCAATGCTTCCTTAAAAATTACCGATCCATTCAGCTATAATCGTTTTTTTCTACCAGGGCCCAAGTAATCTTGCAGCCGCAAAAATGAAACTGAAATTTCTTAGATCTTGTATAGCATAGGCCTACGCTATGAACCACAAGAGGGAGCCCATGTCCAGAAACAAACTGAAAGTAACAAAAACTTCAAATGCACTTAATCACTAAGTTGAAAGGAGTCTGCTTTGCAATATTCTGGAGCTGTATATCAGGGTAACCAGGAAAGGCAATAGGAAAGGAGTGTATGATCGGTCACATGGCAGGTACAGTCCTGGGAAGATACCCGGGTGGGCCAACCAGAGGAGCTGAAGTGAGACACTGCTCGTTTCAGCCTGCCTCAGAGTGAGTGTGAAAAATCACACTCACACACTGCTTATAAATAGATCATTTGAGATTTGCCTCATTTTTATAATCTAGGACTCAGTTGCATTAATTTTCAGCTTTGTAACCCAAATTCCACTTTGTAACAAAGCTTTGTGAAATATGCGCCGGCTTGGCTAT
Organism: Redunca redunca; assembly: GCA_006410935.1. Taxonomy (NCBI): domain Eukaryota; kingdom Metazoa; phylum Chordata; class Mammalia; order Artiodactyla; family Bovidae; genus Redunca; species Redunca redunca. Next base: position 262,653 of record SJYQ01000933.1, on the reverse strand, counting down.
TTTGAGACAAAAAAACTTTACACTTTTCTCATGTCTTCTGATCACTCAGCATTTTTTTCCCTTTTACAAATACTGACTTCCATTACAGAATTAGGGACTTTGGTGTTCTCTGTAGGATGCAATTTTCTTCTTAATATTAATAAATAGGAATTTGGCCAATCTGTTTAGAGATTAGGATCTGACTTGGTTACAGTAGAGCCCTTTTTGCAGACATTCAGTATATCAGGATCTAACTGTAGTGCACAGCTAAGTATGGGAAACATGTTAAGTCCCTGTCAGTGTTACCCTCATTTATTTTTATTTTTTGACTGTGCGATGTGAAATGCCAGATCTTAGTTCCTTGGTCAGGGATGGAACCTGTGCCCCCTATATTGAGAGCAAGGAGTCTTAACCACTGAATCACCAGGGAAGTCCCACCTCCATTTACAACTGGACATGGAACAACAGACTGGTTCCAAATAGGAAAAGGAGTCCGTCAAGGCTGTATATTGTCAGCCTGCTTATTTAACTTCTATGCAGAGTACATTATGAGAAACGCTGGGCTGGAAGAAACATAAGCTGGAATCAAGATTGCCAGGAGAAATATCAATAACCTCAGATATGCAGATGATACCACCCTTATGGCAGAAAGTGAAGAGGAACTAAAGAGCCTCTTGATGAAAGTGAAAGTGGAGAGTGAAAAAGTTGGCTTAAAGCTCAACATTCAGAAAACGAAGGTCATGGCATCCTGTCCCATCACTTCATGGGAAATAGATGGGGAAACAGTGGAAACAGTGTCAGACTTTATTTTGGGGGGCTCCAAAATCATTGCAGATGGTGACTGCAGCCATGAAATGAAAAGACTCTTACTCCTTGGAAGGAAAGTTATCACCAACCTAGATAGCATATTCAAAAGCAGAGACATTACTTTGCCAACTAAGGTCCGTCTAGTCAAGGCTATGGTTTTTCCCGTGGTCATGTATGGATGTGAGAGTTGGACTGTGAAGAAGTCTGAGCGCTGAAGAATTGATGCTTTTGAACTGTGGTGTTGGAGAAGACTCTTGAGAGTCCCTTCGACTGGAAGGAGATCCAACCAGTCCATTCTAAAGGAGATCAGTCCTGGGATTTCTTTGGAAGGAATGATGCTAAAGCTGAAACTCCAGTACTTTGGCCACCTCATGAGAAGGGTTGACTCATTGGAAAAGACTGTGATGCTGGGAGGGATTGGGGGCAGGAGGAGAAGGGGCCGACAGAGGATGAGATGGCTGGATGGCATCACTGACTCGATGGACGTGAGTCTGAGTGAACTCTGGGAGTTGGTGATGGACAGGGAGGCCTGGCGTGCTGCGATTCATGGGGTCGCAAAGAGTCGGACATGACTGAGCGACTGAACTGAACTGAACTGAACCAGTTTTCTCAAGTTAATATCTAACTTTACAGTGTTGTGAGATATCTAGGCCCTAATCAGTTGCTAGCCAAACAAAGTTACGCTTCCTGAGAGACATGATCTCAGGAGAGTTTATGAGAAAATGCTCTGATATGGGGACTCCTTGGTGGTCCAGTGGTTGAGACTCCACTCCACTGCAGGATGTGCAGGTTTGGTCCCTGGCTGGGGAACTAAGATCCCACAGCCAGGAATAAAAGGATCCCCTAATCATGTTTTTGCCCTCTGTCCAATTTCTGGAAATTTTTTCCTGTACACCACCATATGCAACGTTTATAACTATATTTGGTATGGAAAAATAAAGGATAGAGACAAATGATATGCTTGGTCCCCTTACCCTTCGTCCTGGGATGAGCCTGAGAAAGCAGATAAAAATCTACTCTTCCCTCACTTCCTCTTTGTGTCCTGGGGACTCTGGTCAATGAACTAGTCCAATGTTTAAAGTAGTGGATTTTTCAAACAGGAGGTCACCTAAATGCAAGCCAACTATTTCATGTGGTGGTTGTCCAAAAAAACCCAATCTGTTCCAGTACTGGAGGAAAAATTGACTAACGTTGTCCGAAACTGGAGTCTTGCTAAGTATTCTGAAGGCTAACTTTTACTGTTTAAATTTTGGCATCCGTGCTGGATTTAGAATTTAGACAAACAACAAAAAGAGACCATTCTGTAATATTGATTAAAAAAATTTTTTTTTAATACTGACATAGATTTCAGGCAGTACAGTGAGTTTGTAGTAGATACCTATAGGGTCTACATCCCTTTTTCTAATTTAGTTCCTTGGCTGCTCGAAAAATTGATTGCTAATTCCTCAGAGTCACCCCTCTCCTGGAGAATTGTTGTTGTTATTTGGTTGCTAAGTCGTGTCTGACTTTGCCACCCCATGGACTGCAGCACGCCAGGCTTCCCTGTCCTTCACCATCTCCTGAAGTCTGCTCAAACTCATGTCCATTGAGTCAGTGATGCCATCCAACCATTTCATCCTCTGTCGCCCCCTTCTCCTTCTGCCCTCAGTATTTCCCAGCATCAGGGTCGTTCCCAATGAAGTGACTCTTCACATCATGTGGCCAAAATATTTGAGCTTGAGCTTCAGCATCAGTTCTTCCAACGAGTATTCAGGGCTGATTTACCTTTAGCCAATAGAAGCCCCTTCTCCTGAGAGGATACTCCCTCCCCCTGAAGGCAGCTCACAGCCAAAGACAGACTGATAAGGATACAAAAGCCTGGACCTTCTGTCTCAAGGTACAGTTCACACTTGCAGAGCTCCTCAAGGTGTCAGCCAGAAGCTAGACTCCAGGTAAGACACATTCTCACTTAGTTTTTTTTTCTTTTACCTTTTCAAAAAATGTTTACTTATTTATTTTATGTTTGGCCATGTTGCGTCCTTGTTGCTTTGAGTGGGCTTTCTCTAATTGTGGCAACCCGAGGCTCCTCTCTAGTTGTGGTACACAGGCTTCTTGCAGTGGCTTCTCTTGCTGTGGAGGGCCGGCTCTAGATGGCATGGGCTCAGGAGTTGCAGCTTGCAGCCTCTGGAGCATGGGCTCAGGAGTTTGGCACAGGGGCTTAGTGGCCCCATGGTATGTGGGACCTTTCTGTGTCCCTCGCTGGCATTGCAAGGCAGATTCTTTTTTTTTAATATTTATTTTTATTTATTTGGCTGTGTCAGGTCTTAGCTGCTGTGTGTAGAATCTTTAGTTGCGGCATATGGGACTTAGCTCCCAGACCAGGGATCAGACCCAGGCCCTCTGCATTGGGAGCGTGGAGTCTTAGCTACTGGACCACCGAGGAAGGCCCGCAAGGCAGATTCTTAACCGCTGGACCACCAGGGAAAGCCCTCTTGCTTACCTTTTGATCCCTGCCCTTTCCTTGAAAGCACATACTCAAGAATCCCTATTTCCGCATCTAGGGAACATGACATAAGTCAAGAGGATAAAGTGAAAAGTAAGCTTCCTTCCTGCGTCTCTCCTCCAGGCATCCAGGTCACTCATAAGAGGTAACCAGGCTTGCCAGTGTTTTGGATAAACTAGCAGAAATATAAAATAAAAATATACCCGAGTCTCCTACGTTGAGGTGAATTCTTTACCATCTGAGCCACCAGGGAAGCCCATATATATTATGGATGTATAAATTAGATGTATGAAATATACATGTTTGTAGGTTTATTTTTGTTTAATATAAACAAATGGTATCACTGTCACTGTTTTGCATATTTATTTGAAAATATATGTTGGAGAAGGTGCCTAGCCAGTAAACAATGCTGTTTCACTTGTGGAAACTGTTCAGTATTCTGTTGTCATTAGGAAATTGTTCCCCTAATTATGAAGGTTGTTGCCATGTAGCGCTTCCCTAATGGCTCAGTGGGTAAAGAATCCGTCTGCAATGCAAGAGACACAGGAGATGCAGGTTCGACCCCTGGGTGGGGAAGATTCCCTGGAGAAGGAAACGGCAACCCACTCGAGTAGGCTCGTCTGGAAAATCCCAGCGACAGAGGAGCCTGGAGGGGTGTAGTCTGTGGGGTCACAGAGTCACGACCGAGCACAAAGCAGCTGCTGAGGTCGTTTCCAAAGTCTAGGTACTAAAGAACCACACATGGGGATGCTATAGCGAATCCTGTTTTGTGTGAAACATCACAAATTATGAATACTGTTATAGGGAATATCCTCATTAGAGGAGTTTCTGGGTCAAAAGGTACATGTATTTTGCCAGATATTGCTGAAGTGCTTTCCACAGAAGTTAAATCAGTTTTCACTGCCATGGAGAATATGTGGAAATGGCTGTTTGTCTAACCCTCCCCAACACGATGTGTAACTATTTGTTTTATATTTGCCAATCCGACATGTTAAAAATGGTACCTTTTACAGTAAATGACAGTATGCATGTATTCATATATTTAAGAGCCATTGGTATTTCCTTTTGGTCACTATTTATGTTCTTTTCCACTTTTATACTAGATTTTGCTATTTATTACTAATCTGTAGGCACTCTATATATTAGGAAAATTAACTCTCTGAGATGTAAATATTATTTCCAAGTTTATTAGTTACCCTTTTCCTTTCTTTATGAGGTTTCAGTGCTACGCAGAATTCTGTCTTGTTTTTTAGGTAGTTCAATATATGAACCTGTTGCTTTATTGTTCTTGATTTTTATGTGTTACTGGGCAAGTTCTTCCCTGGTTCGAATTGTTTTGAAAATTCCCCCACATTTTCTTCTGATATTTTCATAAGCTTTCCTTTTTTTTTTTTCAACATTTAATCTAATGCATTTGAAATTTGGGTACAAATTGAAAAGAAGTAATGCACTTCTTTTTTTATTTTCAGATGAATAGCCAGTTATCTCAACATAATTTATTAAAAACCCTATCTTATTATTTCTGTCTAGATACTATAAAAAATAAATGTTGGACTTCATTAATGTTTTTCAGGACTTGTGGAGATAATATGATTTTGCTTTTCCTCTGGTAAATGGTGAATTATTGAACAATCCTTGCATTCCTACAGTAAATACCACTTAATGAAGCTGTATCATTTTTTATATTTTTATTTATTATTTTTAATTAAATAATAATAGGCTGTGCTATGCAGCATGAAGCATCTTAATTCCCCAACCAGGGATTGGACCCATGCCCCTCCATCGGGTGTGCAGAGTCTTAACCACTGGGCCACCGGGGAAGTTCCTGTATTATTCTTTTAATGTACTCCTTAATTCTGTTTGGAGAAGGAAACGGTAGCCCACTGCAGTATTCTTGCCTGGAGAATCCATGGACAGAGGAGCCTGGCGGGCTACAGTCTGTGGGGTCGCAAAGAGCCGGACATGACTGAAGTGACTTAACATGCACGCAGGCATTAATTCTGTTCTGTTGTTATTCTTCGTCACTAAGTCGTGTCCGACTCTTTGCAACCCCATGAACTGCATGGCTTCCCTGTCCTTCACTATTCCCCGAGTTTACTCAAACCCATGTCCAGTGAGTCAGTGATGCCATCCCACCATCTCATCCTCTGTCATCCCCTTCTCCTCCTGCCTTCAATCTTTCCCAGCATCAGGGTCTTTTCCAGTGAGTCAGTTCTTTGCATCTGGTGACCAAAGTATTGGAGCTTCACCTTCAGCATTAGTCCTTCCAATGAATATTCAGGGTTGATTTCCTTTAGGATGGACTTCCTTGCTGTCCAGGGGATTCTCAAGAGTCTTCTCCAGCACCACAGTTCGAAAGCATGGATTCTTCTGCGCTCAGCCTTCTTTCCAACTCTCACATCCATACATGACTGCTAGAAAAACCATAGCTTTGACTATATGGACCTTTGTTGGCTTAGTGAAGTCTCTGCTTTTTATATAAATATTTGTAAGTTATATTAAGCTATAGTTTTAATTTTTGGTAATATCTTTGTGGTTCTATTCACTTCTTTAAACATTACGAAGTCTTTTCATTACATGCTTTAGAACATAGGCGCACAGGGTCATTATTTCTTAAGGTTTGGTAGAAATTTTCAGTGAAAATGTTTGTGCCAGGGTGGTTTGGGGGGAGTAGCTCTTTAATATTTCCCCACATTTTTCTACGGTACTCAGTCTATTTATATTTTCTATCCATTCTAAGGTCAGTTTTGGCAATTCCTCATTTGAACCAGGTTCTCAAATTTCTTTTCTAGTGATATACNTTTAATTATATTAGGTAAACATAATATTTTCAAGATTAATGTTGCCTATATCATTTCTATTTTTGAAATTTATTAACTTTAAAAAATCATATTTTGTGAATATTCTTGGTCACATAAAAAGATGTATCTTAATATGAAGAGTGTGGAGTTATATAGGGCTTCCGAGGTGGCTCAGTAGTAAAGAATACTCTTGCCAATAGAGGAGATGGGGGTTCAATCCCTAGATCCCCTGGAGGAGAAAATGGCAACCCACTGCAATATTCTTGCCTGGGACATGCTATGGACAGAGGAGCCTGGCAAGCTACAGTCATGGGATTGCAAAGAGTCAGACACAACTGAGTGACTGAGCACGCATGCTCAGATAGGGTTATTTATATAAATTAGAGCCTTAATATGTTTGAATCCTTGGTGGAAAGACACAGGAAAAAAATATCATTTTAAAAGATGGTTTTAATACTGCTTCATTGTAGAGAGTATTGTGGGAACACTGTTCCTAGGGTTTTAGGGAAAGAGAAAATATTGTTTTAAAATTTATAGCTGTAATGTTTGTCTTTTGCTTTGTAGGTTGTAAAAGCTGTAAAGAGTCTTTTAAGAGCTGTTAGTTGATACAAAAAAACCAAGATTTTGCAGCATGGCTGAGTTAGGAGTAGTAAGGATTGATGTACAGGGTTTTTTCTTTTTTTGGCCGTGCTGGGTCTTCATTGCAACACTTGGTCTTTCTCCAGTTATAGCACCCAGGCTCAGTGGCTCCACAGAATGTGGAATCTTAGTTCCCTGACCAGGGATTGAACCCATGTCCCCTGCATTGGAAGGCAGAATCTGAACCACTGGGCCACCAGGGAAGTCCCCAGATATACAGTTTCAAAGTTCCACTTTCTCTGTACTAACATTCACTTATGCTAAAACTTTCAGTAAACCTGCTATATGGAGTGTTTGGGGGCAAAAAAGGAGAACTTTGTGAACACTTGAGGTAGTGGAGAGCTGCAACCACCAGGAACAATTACAATACAAGCAGTGGTGACCAGCAGAAAAAGACCTGGCTTTGGTACTGAGGCTTGAGACCTTAAGGTGCCATTCAATAGAGAAATTGGGTTCAAGTGTAGGTTAATTCAGGAATAGACTTGACATACCTTCTCCTGGAATATACTGGATAACACAAAACATTGCAAAGAGAAGCTACAGCCTGCTAACCCACGGGTTGGGACAATCTATCCAGCAGATATTTATTTCTTGTCATTGTAAATAATAAAAGCTCATTGTTTTATTGAGTACTTGCTATTTGCCATCCACTGGCACTGGGCTGATGAATATATACATTAAATGAATTGTTGTGGTTCAGTCGCTAAGTTGTGTCTGATTCTTTGCAACCTTATGGACTGAAGCACACCAGGCCGTCCTGTCCTTCACTGTCTCCCAGAGTTTGTTCAGATTCATGTCCATTGAGACGAGATGAGATGCCATCCAGTCGTCTCACCCTCTGCTGCCTCCTTCTGCTCCTGCCCTCAGTCTTTGCCAGCAGCTGGGTCTTTTCCAGTGTCGGCTCTTTGCATCAGGTGGCCAAAGTATCGGAACTTTAACTTCTGCCTCAGCCCTTCCAATGAATATTCAGAGATGATTTCCTTTGGGATTGACTGGCTTGATCTCCTTAAAAACTTTGGATATTATATTTAAAACAAAGAAAGACAGCTTTGAAAGATGGAGCAAAGAAAACAGAATAGTTAGGGACCTCAGAACTCAAGGATTGCTGTGTATTGAATTCCGTAGGTTTCCTTTTTCTCTCATATTCTCAACTAGGTTCTGGAGAAGCTACCAATCTAGAAATGCCATGTCGACCAAAAAAAAAAAATCTAAGAAACATTCATTCTTTCTAGCCAGAGGACAGGAAAGGAGCAGTCTAGTAAGACTGGGAACTTGTAGACAATAACGGCCCTAGGGTCTCGAAGAGTCAGACACGACTGAGCGACTTCACTTTGACTTTTCACTTTCCTGCATTGGAGAAGGAAATGGCAACCCACTCCAGTGTTCTTGCCTGGAGAATCCCAGGGACGGGGGAGCCTGGTGGGCTGCCGTCTGTGGGGTCGCACGGGGTCGGACACGACTGAAGCGACTCAGCAGCAACAGCAGCAGTCAAATGCCTCAGGAATCACAGGCCCCATCCCCACCCTTGTCAACAGAGGTTGAGTGGAGAGCCTAGACTTCCATCCTCATCTTACTGGAATGAGGCACCCTCCTCTCTGTGTCTGAATGATGTCAGAGGTCAGGTGAGGAGTCAGGACTTTCATTTTAACCATCCTGTTCAAAAGCCCTCTATCCTCCACATCTTCATGCCGAGAACTTGGCTCCCACTCCACCTGGCAGTGAAAGACAGCATCCCACTCCCTCCAGAGGTGTGGTGTCGAGCAAACCTGCTGAAACTGAAGGTTTCAATAAGACACACGATTTCGTAACATAATAACCAAGATGTCTGGAACTAATTTAGAAAAAGAAAGCCTCCTCCCACAAATCAGGAAAGTCTCCACTAGGTCAAACAGATGGCAAGACCAAGATAGCACAGATGTTGGAACTAGCCGATAGGGGTTTTAAAGAGTCCATCATAAAAAATGCTGCAATGAAAAAATTTGAACATGCTTTAGACAAATGAAAAAGTGGGAAATTTCAGCAAAGAAACGGAAACTATAAAGAAGAGCCAAAAGAAAATTTTAGAGCTGAGAAATATAATAAAATATAAGAACTCCCTGGAAGGGCTCAATAGCAGACAGGAGAATAAATCAGTGAGTTTGAAGTGAGATCAATAAGACTTATCCAATTAGAACTACAGAAAGAAAATAAACTGAAAGAAAAAAAAATAAAGAGAACCTCAGGGATATGTGAGATCATAACAAGTCTTTCCAGAGAAGGGAAGGAGTGTGAGACTGAAAAAGAGCTCAACAAAATTGTAGCTGAAAGTGTTCTGAACTTGGCAGAAGATATTAACCCATAGATTCAAGAAGCTGTTGAATCCCAAACAGGATAAACCCAAAGAAATACTTGCCAAGACTGATCCTAACCAACTTCTGAAAGCTAAAGACAGGAAAAAAAAAAAGAGAGGAGAGAGAAGTGATGTCTACAAGTAAATAGAGTAAAAACAATTTGAATGATGTCAGATTTCTCATCAGAAATCATGGAGGCCAAAAGGAAATGACTCAACATTTTTGAAGCATTAAAAGAAAAGAACTGTGAATCCAGAATTCTACATTCAGTGAAAATATGCTTCAGGTAGAAGAGGATATCAAGATATTCTCATGGAGAAAACCTAAAAGAATTTGTCAGCATCAGACTAACCCTGAAAAGATAGTTAATGGAAATTCTTTAAACAGAAGGAAACTTACAAAAGGAGATAGGTGGTATTTGTTTTATTTTTTTGGCTGCACTGGGTGGCGTGCTTAGTTCCCAGACCAGGGATCGAACCTACGTCCCCTGCATTAGAAGCTGAGTCTTAACCACTGGGCCTCCAGGGAAGTCCATGAAACTTATAAAAGGAGGAATCTTGTAACCTGAGGAAGGAAGAAGGAAGGATAATGAATAGAGTAAAAATACCGATAAATACAATTGACTTTTCTTCTTGAGTTTTTAAATTATGTTTGTTTGTTGAAGCAAAAATGATAACATTGTCTGACATACCTCAATATGTGGGGAGGAAACACTTAAGACAATTATAAACGGGGATAGATAAGGGGAAAAGACGGACTTTCCTGGTGGCTCAGACGGTAAAGCGTCTGTCTACAATGCGGGAGACCTGGGTTCAATCCCTGGGTCGGGAAGATTCCCTGGAGAATACAATGGCAACTCACTCCAGTACTCTTGCCTGGAAAATCCCATGGATGGAGGAGCTTGGTGCAGGCTGCAGTCCATGGGGTCTCAAAGAGTCGGGCATGACTGAGCGACTTCACTTTCACTTTCAAGGGGAAAAGACAGTCAGGTTTCCATGCTTCACTCAAACTGGTAAAATGTCAACACCAAAAACTCCCTTAAAATTAAAAGAATGTAGAAAATTAAAAATAAGTGATAAATTTCACCACCAGTTTTATACCATCATTTAAAAAAAAAAAAGTAAACCAAAGAGCTCCTTTTGAAAAGGAGATGTGAAAGTCTTTGCCTTTGCTAGAGTGCTCAGTATGACTAAGGTAAACTTTGTCCGTGCAGCTGTAGGTGGAGAGATTATATATTTACTTTATAAAAATGGCTGTGTTCTGTATCTAAAGAGCAGTGTGTATATGTATAAGCATGTGTGTGTGATGTGTATGTGTGTCCATGTTTGAACTTATGGATCAACCTGTGTTTTTTTTTTTTAAGTCTTTATTGAATTTGTTACAATATTGCTTCTGCTTTGTGTTTCCTTGTTTTGGCGACCAGGTATGTGGGATCTTAGCTCTCCGACCAGGAATCAAACCCACACCCCCTGCATTAGCAGGCAAAGTTTCAACCACTGGACCGCCAGGGAAGTCCCTCAACCGGTTTTCATGACTTTATGAGACTTTAGAGCTACTTCAGGACCTCCTGGTTGACAATAAGCGGCAAGCACTTGCACAGAAGTCATTCTTCCCACTTTGACACGACAACCACCAAGCCTCTGGAAGTTCAGGGGTGCAGTAGGGGGTCCAGGAGATCAGCACTGCTTCTTGACTCTGGATTCTTCTCGAAGACTCCAGACAGCCAGGGAAGCTGATCAGATAGGAGCAAAAGGAGGGTCATTTTGTCACCAGCAGTGAGACAATACCTGGGGATCTCTGAGAAAGGGCAGGGCATACAGGAGCAGAGACTGGGTACCCTAGTGGGAGGGAGGGGCTCAAAATCTTTGTAACTGGCTCAGCAGCAAAGAATCTGCCTGCCAATGCAGGAGAGTTCCATCTCCAGATCCCCTGGAGAAGGAAATGGCAACCACTCCAGTATTCTTGCCTGGGAAATCCCATGGACAGAGGAGCCTGGCAGGCTGCAGTCCATGGGGTCGCAAGAGAGTCGGACATGACTTGCGACTAAACAACAGCTAAAGATCCTTAAGAAAATATGGCTTCATTTTATTCCTAACTTCAGTGTAACTTTGACAGATAAGCTATAGTTGCATTCTCAGAGACCTTAAGCTGTCACTTATTCTCCAGGTCTAGATAGCTAGACCACTTTCGATGAGAGATCATTTCTAAAAATTCTAAAAAGACATGGTTATTTATTTACTTTCATTTTCTATTATTTATTTTGGCTGCGCTGGGTCTTCACTGTAGCATGTGGGATTCCCTAGTTGCGGCACACAGGCTTAGTTGTGGATGTGGGATCTTAGTTCCCAAAACAGGGGTCTAACCCAGGCCCCCTGCACTGGGAGTGTGGAGTCTTATTCGCTGGACCATCAGAGGAGTCCCTCAAAAGAAATGCTTAGACTTCCTCACTACTTCTATTTATTATATGAAAGGTTTTACTATTTGAAAATTGATTTTAGTTGCAAACCATTCTCTCCCAACATGGGGTTAAATTTTAGTTTCCTGTATTTTGTTTTCATTTGAGTTGGGAGACTGTTGACCTTCATGTTTATTTTTAAAAGTAATATTTTAGAGGGTGCCATTAAATCATGATTGCATTAGCTGGAATTCTTTTGGTTGTGAGTAACAGAAACCCAACTCAAATTAGCTCAAACAGTAAAGGATTGCGTCTACTTTCAGCTGTAGCTGGACTAGGGGCTCACACACTGTCTACAGGGTCTCATGTTTTTCTCCCGCAGTCAAAGGTTTTGTCTGTATCTCATGAGACTTGCCTGGTGGTCCAGTGGTTAAGAAGCCACCTTCCAATACAGTGGATGCCGGTTGGATCCCTGATTGGGGAACTAGATCTCACGTGTCATGGAGCAACTAAGCTTGCATGCCACAACAAATGAGCCCATGTGTTCTGGAGTTAGAGCAGCAGTTAGGGAAGCCCAAGAGCTGCTGTAGGGTAAGGGAGTTGGAGAAGCTGAGGTTTGGAAAAAGACAGAGCGGGCACTTTACAGGAGCAGATCACCTTTAATGAGGCGAGAAGGGGCAGCAGTCAGATTAGTGAGCGGCTGCGCTGACCCGAGGCAAGAGTAAGTATACAGAGGCATGTAGGTGGAAAGCTCCTGTCTTGAGAGGCCTGTTCTTCTCCAAGGTTGTTCAGAGTAGTTATCTCTTAAACGGCTGGGGCAAGGAATTCTGGAGACCGGCCAGAGGCTGGACCAGCTGGGAGCTGGGCGTAATCAACCTTAATGTCCATTTTTTTCCTTCGGGTGAGAGAGTTCTTTGTTTTGCATAGAATGGTGGGGAGGACCCAGAGGGGGTTTTAACTCCAGGCTATTTTGAGCCATGTAGCTTTCCTTCAGCTGCAATGAAAGATCCCGCATGCTGCAACTAAGACCCAACACAGCCAAATAAATAAATAAGTAAACAAATAAAAAGCTAATTCAAAAAAAAATTTATATGAAAAAGCAGTATCTATATCTCAGAGAAATCTCTCCAACAAGCAGGGAAAAGAAATCTTAATTGAAAACGGCATTTGGCCTAGTTTAGTTCAGGTAAACTGTTCGTCTAAATCAGTTAACATTCCTAGGGAAATGAAAGGCCAGACCTGGTCACCTGTGGGGAAGTGAACACTGACAATCTCACCAGACCCACTTGATAGGACTTCCCCACAGGAAAGAAGCAGTCTGGTATCAGAGTATGAGGAGAGAAATGCAAATTACACCCCAAATGATAGATGCCCAACACATGTCTAGCTACTGTGCTTGGCAATATGAGTACAGAAGTAATAAAACACAGACACTACCCTCAACGAGCTCATTTCCCCCAGTTTTCTTCCTTTTCTTTCCTTGAACAATTTAGTGAATGGCTTTACCTCAGTTGTAAGGTGCTATTCCAGACTGGAACCTTCTGGTTTCTATCTGAAAGGTCTTTGAGATCTGGGAGTTTCTGTTTCAGATTTATACTCAAGAAAAATTCCTGATCATCCTGGGACTTTCCCATTCGCTGTGAGAACAAAAACATTTAAAATGAAAACCATTATGTATCTAATGTGTTGTAAGGAAAATATAACTGGTAAAACCAGAGACTCCTCTTATTAAAAAGAAGTAATGCCTGATTAAAGCAGTGCTAAGGAAAAGAATTCCCATCTAGATTCACCAATCATGACATGGGTGTTCCTCTGGCATGTCCACACATGTGATGGACATACCTTACGTGTGTACATCATTCATGCTCACTCCACCCATCCCAGGAGCCTGTAGAGTCAAGGTCTTTTTCAGATACTATTAAGACTTGGATTATGCTTGGATGAAGGGGTGAGGAGGGAGAGGGCATATACGAAACTGCAAATGCCAAGCCATACTATCTAATTTGTCAACTCCTTCATTTTTAAGAGTCACCATTTATAACATGAGCAATCAATGCTTGTATTGAAAGAAAAGAACGGGAAACATTGATTGGTCTATTCTCTTGCTTCAGGGACAGATCTGTATCTGATTTAACTATGCAGTTAATCCTCAGGCAATAACATTCCAGGTACCTTCCATAATTCACTGCATTGAAGCCCATCCTTAGGACTCAACCCAGAACTTGGTTGGGCTGGGAACAAAATGAGGCATAAATGAATGGGAGTATTCATGAGTGATAGAGAGAAATAGACCAAGAAAATTACAAAAGAGGTTTTTGGAATGAAAACAGGATTCTTTAAAAAGCTATGTGATTGGATTTTCAGGTAAACATGATGGATGAACCACATCTACTTCTCTGCTCCATCCGGAAACCACACCAAAACGACAAGAGTCCAACTTTTTTATTGCACCACTTGGAAAAAAGTGAAGTATAGTTAATGTACAGTGTTGTCTTAGTTTCAAGTGTACAGCAGTGACTCAGTTGTATGTGTGTATATGTGTGTGTGTAAGCATGTATATATTTCCGTAAGGGCTTATAAAACCCACATGAACTTTTTGGTCAACCTAAAAAATATGTATCAGTTCAGTTCAGTTCAGTCGCTCAGTCGTGTCTGACTCTGCGACCCCATGGACTGCAGCATGACAGACCTCCCTGTCCATCACCAGCTCCTGGAGTTTACTCAGACTCATGTCCATTGAGTCAGTAATGCCATCCAACCTTCTCATCCTCTGTCGTCCCCTTCTCCTCCCGCCTTCAATCTTTCCCAGTATCAGGGTCTATTCAAATGCGTCAGTTCTTCGCATCAGGTGGTCAAAGTTTCTGCTTCAGCATCAGTCCTTCCAATGAATATTCAGGACTGATTTCCTTTAGGATGGACTGGTTGGATCTCCTTGCTGTCCAAGGGACTCTCAAGAGTCCTCCAGCATCACAGTTCAAAATCATCAATTCTTTGACACTCAGCCTTCTTATGGTCCAACTCTAACATCCATATATGACTACTGGAAAAACCATAGCTTTGACTAGACGGACTTTTGTCAGCAAGGTAATGTCTCTGCTTTTTAATATGCTGTCTAGGTTGGTCATAACTTTCCTTCCAAGGAGCAAGCGTCTTTTATTTTCATGGCTGCAGTCACCATCTGCAGTGATTCTGGAGGCCCAAAAGATCAAGTCTGCCACTGTTTCCCCATCTATTTGCCATGAAGTGATGGGACTGGATGCCATGAACTTAGTTTTCTAAATGTGAGTTTTAAGCCAACTTTTTCACTCTCCTCTTTCACTTTCATCAGGAGGCTCTTTAGTTCTTCTTCGCTTTCTGCCATAAGGGTGGTGTATATTCTTTTTTCAGATCCTTTTCCATTACAGGCTGACATTGACACTGAGTATAGCTCCTTGTGCTATACAGTACGTCTTTGTTGTTTAGCTATGTTATACACAGTAGTTTGTGTTTGCTAATCCCAACTCCTATTTTATCCCTCCCTCACCACCTTTTCCTCTTTGGTAACCATAAGTTTTGTTTTCTATGTCTTTGGGTCTCTTTCTGTTTTGTAAATAAGTTCATGTATATCATTTTTTTTTTATTCCACATACAATAGGACATTTGTCTTTCTCTGACTTGAATTTTTAGCAGCTTTATTGAGGTACATTTGACATACAGTTAACTACAGTTGACCCTCTGTATCCACAAGTTCTGTATCTATGGGTTCCACAGAGTCAACTAATATGAAAGTATTCAGAAAAAATTTTCTTCTCCAGAAAGTTCCAAAAAGCAAAACTTACCTTATTGCACTGGCTAGCACCTCCAGTGATATGCTGAGTAAAAGTGACACACTTGTTTTGTTCCTGATCTTAAGGGAGAAAGCTTTCAATAATTTTGCCATTAAACATTATATATAATTAAATATTTTATTAGCTGTAGGTTTTATCAAGTTAAACAAGTTCTCTTTTCTTTCTACTTAACTCACAACTAGATCCTCTAAAAAGTTATATGGTTGGATTTCTAGCTGACCATCCTTGACTGAGTAAATACATTCATCTACTCCTTCCCAAATCCTCACCAAATGATTTTTTAAAAAAAGATATAGACTCAAAGAATAAAAAACAAAAGCCAAAATACTGACAACCAAAAAACCAGACTTAAAGGCACTGCAAAAGCTGAAAGCCTACTTACTTTTCAGTGGTGGGGGGAGCAATTTAGAACACACTTATTCAAAGGGCAAAACCCTCCGAAAAGACTTGAACTCAGAATAAGTAAGGAATAAGTACTGGGACTTCCCTGGTGGTCAAGTGGTTAAGACTTCACTTCCCAATGCAGGGGATGCAATTCACTCCTTGGTGGGGGAGCTCAGGTCCCACATACCTCACAACCAAAAAACCTAAACAGAAAACAGAAACAGTAATGTAACAGATTCAATAAAGACTTTAAGAATGGTCCACTTAAAAAAATCTTTCAAAAAAAAAAAAACCAACAAGACTGTAAAAAAGAAGAACCAAGGGTTCCCCTAGCCAAGGGGTTTCCCTAGTGGCTCAGTGGTAAACAATCTGCCTGCCAAAGCTGGAGACATGGGTTCAACCCCTGATCCAGGAAGATCCCAAGGCCATGGAGTAACAAAGGCCTTGCACCACAATTACTGCGCCTGTGCTCTGGAGCCCGTGAGCCCCAGCTTCTGAGCCTGGAGCCCCTGGACTGCAACAAGAGTAGCCACCATAATGAGGAGCCCACGCACCGCAAGTGGAGAATAGCCCCCGGTCATCACGCATCTAGAGAAAAGCTCACGCAACAGAGACCCAACACAGCCCAAAAATAAATGAATAAATATACATATATATGAAGGACCAAGCACTTCCAAAGGTGGGATGAGAGTGCGGGAGGATTGGCTGATCATATGAATAAGAAGCAGTTAAAACAACAGTTGAGAAACAGAAAGTCACTTTCCCCACCTGGTGCCACCAGAAGGCTACCTTTCCTCCACAATAGCAGAATCCTGGAGGCTCAGATACTGACAAAACGGAACCAAAGAGGATATGAGGCAGAGCTGAGGGCAGGGGTAAGGTGCCACAGTGGGAAGAGGGGGAATTAATTATAGTCTAGATACTGAATGGGATCAGCAGCATCCTTTCCCTGCTGTTTCATGAAAACCAGGCTTATGCATCTATATTAATTCCTCAGGCTATTGTAGCAAAGCACTGCAAATGAGCCAGTTTAAAACAACGTCTCTGGTGGCTCAGACGGTAAAGAATCTGCCTGCAGTGTAGGAGACTTGGGTTTGACCTCTGGGTCGGGAAGATCCCCTGGAGAAGGGAATAGCTACCACTCCAGTATTCTTGTCTGGGAAATCCCCTAGACAGAGAAGCCTGGTGAGCTACAGTCCAAGGGGTCTCAAAGAGACGGACACGACCGAGTGACTAACACTTTCAGTTTCACTTTATTGTCTAACAGTTAAGGAACTAGAAGTTGGAAATCAAGGTGTAGGCGGTGTCATGCTCTCTTCAAAGCTCCTAGGATTCTTCCTTGTCTCTTCAATTTCTGATAACCCGAGGTAGCCCTTGGTACGTAGACGTGTCGCTGCAGTCTCTACCTCCATCCCCACATGGTGGTTCCTTCCCTGTGTGTGTGTGTCTCTGTCTCCGCTTATAAGGCCACGTCATATTGGATTAAGGGCTCACCCTACACCAATATGACCTCATCTTAATGAATTACAACCCTATGTCCAAATAAGGTCACATTCGGAGGTACTGGAGGTGAGGACTGCAACATATCTTTGTGGGGAACACAATTCAACCCATAACTGCATTCTAGGCAGGAGGTTGAAGGATTACTCTCTGGGAAAACTGACCTAGTCAAGAGGAACACACCTGAAGATCCTGACATTTGGTGAAGTGCAAATCAAACATCCTTGTTCTTGCCTGATTACACCCTAGTGCTCTGATCCATACATACAAAGCTTCCAATATATTTTTGTTATCCTCCTACTAAATAAACATTTAAGGACACATGCTATCGTGAAAGATAGAGATGAAGAAAAGGAAGTTCAGGTAAACAGAATATGCAGGAAGCAGGAAAAAGTCTGTAAAAACCTTTAGAGAAATAGCAGAAGTTACATCTATGACACAAGAACAGATTTCTTAAAAGTACAGTAAGAGATTTAGAAAAAGTTCTTGGAAATAGAAATATAGCAATCAGTATTTTAAAATTCAATAGATGGTCTGGAAAATAAAATAGAGGAATTGTCCTAGAAAGTAGAATCAAAAGAAAAGATATTTGAAATAAAAGGAAAAAAGGATATGAAAATCAGTGAGTGGAACTAATCCAGAGAGTCTAATGTCTAACAAATAGTTCCGGAAAGAAAGAACAGAGCAATAGAGGTGAGAAATTTTTCAAAGAAATAAGTTACCTTTTATCTTTGATGCTCTCTGCTGTGTTGTTCCATATCCCCAAGTCATTACATCAGTCATTGAGAGATGGTTATTGGAAGCTTACAATTAGTAATGAACATAAAACAGAGGCAATATTGTAACAAATTCAATAAAGACTTTAAAATTAGTAACCTAAATACAACCACTAAGAACAATTCAGCTATTCTAGGCACTTACCAACATCACTTGTCTGACCTAGGCATAAATTTAATCTTTTAAAAATGAGCAGTAACTGGAAATTTCAGAGCACCAAGGGACTAATAAACTAGTCAGATATTCTGTTCCTCCTTTTTCTCCATGGCAGTGTATCTCAACCTTGTCTACACATTAGAATCACTAGCAAAGCTTTTAAAATTCTAAACCCCAGCCACACCTCAGACCACATAAATCAGAGTCTCTTCAAGTGTGACCCAGCCGTTGTATTGTTAAAACTCCTCGGGTGATTCCAATGTACTGCCAAGGTTGGGAACCATTGCTCTTTAATAATCGTAATGTCCAACATTCAGATAATACCACATTGGTTTCAGTCTTTTTAAAATAATCTCAGCTTTCTACTTGTAAAATGTACAAGCAAAATTTGATCCTCTACCTTTTTTTAGAGATGATGTTAGGGAAAGGGAGATTTTCCCTCTCAGCAAGTCACCTGCTTCAAAGAAATGGCTGCTCCAACCCCATATAAAACCTCTCTTTAAGACAATAAAGATGAGCAGGGATAATATCTAATCATAATTTTTTTACCCATGTGAGCTATGTTCTATAAACAAGTCTCTTTCTGTTCTTTAACTGCAATATTAAACAAAAAGTTAGTTTCATGTGCATAGCAAAGTAATTCAGTTATATATGTATCTATTCTTTTTTCAAATTCTTTTCCTATTTAGATTGTTATATAATATTGAGCAGAGTTCCCTGTGCTATACAGTAGCTCCTTGTTTGTCCATTTTGTTTTATTTCTTTTTAAGTTTTTTTGATGTGGACCATTCTTTAAGTCTTTATTGAATTTGTTACAATATTGCCTCTGTTTTATGCTTTGGTTTTGGGCTTCGAGGCATGTGAGATCTTAGCTCCTTGACCAAACCAGGGATCAAACCTGCACCCCCTGCGTTGACAGTGTAAAGTCTTAACCACTGGATTACCAGGGAAGTCCTGGTTATTTATTTTAAATATAGCAGTGTGTACATGTCAATCCCAAACTCCCTAACTGCCCCTCCCCCACCCCTGCCCTGGTAACCATAAATTCATTCCTCTCAGTCTGTGACTTTATTTGGTAAATAAGTTCTTTTGTATCTTTTTTTTTTTTAAGATTCCCCGTATAAGTGATGTCATCTGATATTTGTCTTTATCTGACTTACTTCACTCGGTATGATAATCTCTAGGTCCATCCACATTGCTGTAATGGCATTATTTTATCTTTTTTAATGGCTGAGTAATATTCCATTGTGTATATGTACTATATCTTCTTTATCCATTTCTGTCAATAGAAATTTAGGTTGCTTCCATATCTTGGCTATTGTAAACACTTTTGCAATGAACGTTGGGAGTTAGCACTTAAAAAGAAAAAAGAACAGTTTTAATGAGATATAATTTACATACTCTGAAAGTCACCCATTTAAAGTGTACAGTTTGGTGGTTTTCGGTATATTTTCAGAGTTGTCATCACTACTAACTAATTTCAGAGCAATGTAGCTAATGGGTCTTGTTACAAAGATAGGGGAAGAGACCAAGACTAGAAAACATCATTCACAGTTGCAGTTTGAGTAAAAAACAGGAGAAAATCAAGTTATCTTGCAAGCATATACTCGCAACAAAGTTCATGTCAAACATTAGGCTTGGAGAGCCAGCAGAATGAACTGTTGGCAACATTTATTTTGTTGGACATAGAAAATAAATTGCCATCGTGTATGCATTCTCACAGATATTTAGCTCTTGAGTTGGTCAAAACTATGTAAGAGCAGGAGGGAAAAGTGCTCTTGGCATATATAAGGGAAAAGTGCTCAAAGACGTCTTGTTTTGTTTATTATTGCAAACCCATGTTCCAAGAGAACATTCTTTGTTTTAAGTTTGAGGCACCTCACCTTCATCTCTGACCTCTGGGGCAGAGAGGAGTGACCGGCTCCTCTCATGTGCGTATCAAAACCAGTCCTCTGCTAAACAGTAGGTCCTTGTTGGTTTTCCATTTTAAATATAGCAGTGTGTACCTGTCCATCCCAAACTCCTTAACTATCCTTTCCCCCAGGGAACTCTGCTCAATGTTGTGTGGCAGCCTGGATGGGAGGGGAATTTGTGGGAGAATGGATACATGTATATGTATGGCTGAGTCCCTTTGCTATCCCTCTGAAACTATCACAGCATTGTTAATCAGCTATAATCCTGTACAAAATTAAAAGTTTAATTTAAAAAAACCAGTCCTGAAAAGCTGTGAGAAGAGAGGGACTCCCCTGGTGGTCCAGTGGTTAAGACTCTGTGCTTCCAATGCAAGGGGCGTGGGTTTGATCCCTGGTCAGGGAAATAAGATCCCACATGCCACATGGCATGGCCAAGGGGAAAAGATTTTTTTTAATCTCTTTTTCAGTGAGTCAGTTCTTCTCATCAAGTGGCCAAAGGATTGGAGCTTCACCTTCAGCATCAGTCTGTCCAGTGAATATTCAAGGTTAATTTCCTTTGGTATTGACTGGATTGATCTGCTGGCAGTCCAAGGGATTCTCAGGAGTCTTTGTCAGCACCACAGTTCAAAAGCATCAGTTCTTCCGTACTCAGCTTTCTTTATGCTCCAACTCTCACATCCATACATGACTACTGGAAAAGCCCTCGCTTTGACTATATGGACCTTTGTTGGCAAAGTGATGTCTCTGCTTTTCAATATGCTGTCTAGGTTTGTCATAGCTTTTCTTCAAAGGAGCAAGGGTTTTTTAATTTCATGGTTGCAGTCACCATCTACAGTGATTTTGGAGCGACACCCCCCCCCAAAAAAAAATCTATCACTGTTTCCACTTTTTTCCCTCTATTTGCCATTAAGTGATGGGACTGGATGCCAGTATCTTCTTGTTTTTGAATATTGAGTTTCAAACCAGCTTTTTCACTCTCCTCTTCCACCCTCATCAAGAGGGTCCTTAGTTCCTTTACACTTTCTGCCATTAGAGTGGTATCATCTGCATATCTGAAGTTGTTGACATTTCTTCTGGCACTCTTGATTCCTGCTTGTTATTCGTTCAGCCTGGCATTTCGCATGATGTACTCTGCTTGTGAGCTAAATAAGCAGGATGACAAAATTGTCACCCTGCAGTCTATACCTGAGTGCTAAGGAATACTCAGGAGACATTAATGGTATGCTGTTCCCTTCCCCTTTGCTGGCTTCCCTGCTTCTTGCCCCATTCTCCAGTTTCCCACCTGATCCATGACCCAGAGCTTCGGAACCAGTTCTGAGCTTCAGAGTGTCCTAGGATAGGCTGCAATAAATTGGGGCATTAGAATTCCTCATCTAGGACTTCGTTGTAGGCACAGTGGATAAGAATCCACCTGCCAATGCAGAAGACATGGGTTTGATCCCTGGTCCAGGAAGATTACATATGCCACGGAGCAAGTAAGCCTGTGTGCCACAACAACTGAAGCCCACTCGCTTTAGAGCCTCTGTTCATCAACAAGAGAACAAGAGAAGTCACTGCAACAAGAAGCCCCCACAACACATCTGGAGAGTAGCCCCCACTTGCCACACCTGAAAAAACCCACCTGTAGCAACGAAGACCCAGCACAACCAGAAAGTAAAAGAATTCCTCACCAAGAAGTCTCCACGTTCTCATTTGAGGATGAAGTGAAGGGGATGAAAGTGCTCCAAAGACAATGCCAATTTTTAACTTTACCTGAGCTCCTGGACAACAGGGGAGAGTTGGGAAAGTCAGCGGCACCCGTACCTCCTCCTCACCCACCCTTTTGCATTCTGGGAAACAGGCTCACTGGAAAGAACCTTTTTTCTCAATATGACTTAGATAAGACTGATGAAATAAAGTAAGTAAATTAATTAATTAAAGAAAATCTATGCCCTTCCCAGATGATATAATTTTTTATCTTTTCCTGTAGCTCCTTCTAAATGTTATGCCCAGCCAACCTTCCAAGTGTCCAGTTGGCTCTTGACTACAATGTATGCTATTAATGCTTCCACGTGGTTTTGCTCATTATAATGAAATTAGCATAGAGGGCAGCCCTTAGCGTGCACTCATATGGTTATGCAGTCTGTTCTCAGTCAAGCTCTCTGTTCCCCTTGGTACAATCTCAGCTCTGTCTCACTTTACTTTTTAACTCAAAAAGTGCAAAAACTGAACTACCTCTTCCTCATTATCAGTGCCTATGCCCTTGCTGATTAAAATGTGTTTATCTTATTCTACTGATTCAATGCACTCTTTTTTTCCCCCAACTAAGTTATTCACAAAAAATTTTTCACCAAGCAGGCATCACCATATGAATATATGCCTTCCTTTCAAATCCTCTGTTAACTACAATTTACATCCTTCATAGCTATCCCATTTGCAATATAATAAATATCCTAAATCCAATGCAGTAAATTCCCCTTTAATGAATGTTACCTAATATTTACAATAATATTGAGAGCCTGGAAAATGTACTTTCATACCAGGAAAATGTGCTCTCCTATCAGCTGATGACATACCAGCTCTATAGGAAGCAAGAAAGGATATGCAAATAAAAAGGTTAGACTGAATGTCACTCCACACATTGCTTTAATCATGTCTTTGTGGGGAAGAGTATGCTCCCTGACCTTGATTTTATACTGAAGGAAATCACAAAAATAACTGTAATCACAGAGATCGGGGTCGGGGAGGAGGGGGACATAGAGTCTCATCCAGCCAGGCTGCAGGCACCCAAGGCGAGGACCGGTGCTCCCAGTTGCTCAGGGTCTATCATCAAGTGGAGAACCTCACACTGGCCTCCTGTTGCTGAAGCAAACTTGATTTTGTTTTGTCTTTAGAGCTTCAGCTAAACAGTGTATATCTTGCAATGGGCTCATTGGGCTTCCCCGGTGGCTCAGTGGCAAGAATCCGCCTGACAATGCAGGAGATGTGGGTTCGATCCCTGGGTCGGGAAGATCTCCTGGAGAAGGAAATGGCAACCCATTCCAGTATTCTCACCTGGAGAATTCCATGGGCAGAGGAGCCTGGCAAGCTGCAGAGAGGAGGGTCGCAAAGAGTCAGACATGACTTAATGACTGAGTACGTGCTGCTGGTGCTACTGCCTAACGATATACACAGTCAGAGGACCCTAACCAGTTGGACCAGTCTTGGCCGAGTTGCTCAGGGCAGTGACGTCCTAGCCTGAGTCAGGCTCACTGGCAAGTAGTCTCAGGGCTTGAGATGCAGGCAGCAGAAAGATAGGCCAACTAGGGTGGATCCAGACATGTGCCCGTGCTGACAGCTGCCTCAGAAGGCAGATCGTGCAATATGGAACAGACCAGAAGGGCTATAGGAAGGACCATCTGATGACTCATAAAATGTGTTTGGGGGTTTTTCCCCTGTAATCTTTTATATCAAAATAATTTCAAACTTACAGAAAAGTTTCAGTCAAAAAGAAAAAGCAAGAGAGAAAAAAAGGGTACAAAGGACTCCCATACATGCTTCATCTCAGTCCCACTCTTGTTACCCTTAAGCCACTTTTACTTTTTTAGCTTCTTTTATCATTATTATTTATATTTTGGACATTTGGGATCTAGTTCCCTCATCAGGGATTAAATCCGCACCCCCTGCTTTGAAAGTTCAGAGGCTTAAACACTGGCTCACCAGGGAAGTCTCATCTCATATTATTATTTTCCAAACCATTTGAGAGTAATTTGTTTAGTAATGCCCCTGTACCTCTAAACACTTCCCACTTCTCATGAAGGCAAAGAAGCATATCTTCTCTCAGGTCTCTTTCACTGAAGAAAAAACAATCTACTTGTACTATTATCTCTTTATGAGTGTTAACTTCCCAAATAGTGAAACAAAAGGTTATAAGAATCTAAGATTAAGTGTTCTCTTCAATTTTATATTTTCTGTCTAGCGGTCATGTATCAATAGAACATTATGTAGTATTTTAAGCTGTTTTTCGCTTATGTTTAAATCTTTAGGCCAAATACTGCATTGAATTGGCTTTTAAAAAGTCTGAAATATTAGAGTGAAGTTAGGAAAATATGTCAAATACATGATTTTTTAACTTTTTAGACTTAATTTTAGAGCATTTTTATTGGCTTGGTGATTTTTCATTTTGTTATGATTTCTAACTTACAGCGAAGTTTCAAGATGAGTGCAAAGATTGTTTATGTACTCTTTTCCTAGTTTGTTTTCATTTTCCTGCATTAGATTTCTCATTATCGCCCTCTGTATAAAAAAAGTACACTTTTTCACGTATACATGTACAATATGCACTATAGTTTAACAAAAAAGGAAAGAAACCTGAAAATATCAGGCCTTTCATTTCTAAATAGTTCAGTGTGTATTTCCAAAGTACAAGGACATCTTGATGATCAAAATCAAGAAGGGAAACGTTGATGCGATGCTATTAGCTAATCCATATTAAAATTCATGCATAGTCCCAGTGTTGGCCTTTATAGCTGTTTTCCCTCTGGTCCAGGGTCCAGTCGAGGATTATGCATTGCCTTTAACTGTCACGTCTCTTCAGTTTCCTTTAATTTGGAACAGATCAATGACCCTTCTTAAAAGGCTTTATTTATTTATTTATTTATTTGTTTTTATTATTATTTTTTTTTACATGTTTCAATGCCATTCTCCCATCTCATCCCACCCTCTCCCTCTCTCTCTCCCCCAGAGTCCAAAAGTTCACTCTATAGATCTGAGTCTCTTTTGTTGTCTCGCATACAGGGTCATCATCCCCATCTTTCTAAATTCCATATATATGCGTTAGTATACTGTATTGGTGTTTTTCTTTCTGGCTTGCTTCACTCTGTATAATCGGCTCCAGTTCCATCCATCTCCTTAGAACTGATTCAAATGTATTCTTTTTAATGGCTGAGTAATACTCCATTGTGTATATGTACCACTGCTTTCTTATCCATTCATCTGCTGATGGACATCTAGGTTGTTTCCATGTTCTGGCTATTATAAACAGTGCTGCGACGAACATTGGGGTACATGTGTCTCTTTCTATTCTGGTTTCCTCGGTGTGTATGCCCAGCAGTGGGATTGCTGGGTCATAAGGCAATTCTATTTGCAATTTTTTAAGGAATCTCCACACTGTTCTCCATAGTGGCTGTACTAGTTTGCATTCCCACCAACAATGTAAAAGGGTTCCCTTTTCTCCACACCCTCTCCAGCATTTATTGCTTGCAGACTTCTGGATCGCAGCCATTCTGACTGGTGTGAAGTGGTACCTCATTGTGGTTTTGATTTGCATTTCTCTGATAATGAGTGATGTTGAGCATCTTTTCATGTGTTTGTTAGCCATCCGTATGTCTTCTTTGGAGAAATGTCTATTTAGGTCTTTGGCCCATTTTTTGATTGGGTCATTTATTTTTCTGGAATTGAGCTGCATAAGTTGCTTGTATATTTTTGAGATTAGTTGTTTGTCAGTTGCTTCATTTGCTATTATTTTCTCCCATTCAGAAGGCTGTCTTTTCACTTTGCTTATATTTTCCTTTGTTGTGCAGAAGCTTTTAATTTTGATTAGATCCCATTTGTTTATTTTTGCTTTAATTTCCAGAATTCTGGGGGGTGGATCATAGAGGATCCTGCTGTGATTTATGTCAGAGAGTGTTTTGCCTATGTTCTCCTCTAGGAGTTTTATAGTTTCTGGTCTTACATTTAGATCTTTAATCCATTTTGAGTTTATTTTTGTGTGTGGTGTTAGAAAGTGATCTAGTTTCATTCTTTTACAAGTTGTTGACCAATTTTCCCAGCACCACTTGTTAAAGAGATTGTCTTTACTCCATTGTATATTTTTGCCTCCTTTATCAAAGATAAGGTGTCCATAGGTGTGTGGGTTTATCTCTGGGCTTTCTATTTTGTTCCATTGATCTATATTTCTGTCTTTGTGCCAGTACCATACTGTCTTGATGACTGTGGCTTTGTAGTAGAGCTTGAAGTCAGGCAAGTTGATTCCTCCAGCTCCATTCTTCTTTCTCAAGATTGCTTTGGCTATTCGAGGTTTTTTGTATTTCCATATAAATCTTGAAATTATTTGTTCTAGTTCTGTGAAAAATACCGCTGGTAGTTTGATAGGGATTGCATTGAATTTGTAGATTGCTTTGGGTAGTATACTCATTTTCACAATATTAATTCTTCCGATCCATGAACATGGTATATTTCTCCATCTATTAGTGTCCTCTTTGATTTCTTTCATCAGTGTTTTATAGTTTTCTATATATAGGTCTTTAGTTTCTTTAGGTAGATATATTCCTAGGTATTTTATTCTTTTCGTTGCAATGGTGAATGGAATTGTTTCCTTAATTTCTTTTTCTACTTTCTCATTATTAGTGTAAAGGAATGCAAGGGATTTCTGTGTGTTGATTTTATATCCTGCAACTTGACTATATTCGTTGATTAGCTCTAGTAATTTTCTGGTGGAGTCTTTAGGGTTCTCTATGTAGAGGATCATGTCATCTGCAAACAGTGAGAGTTTTACTTCTTCTTTTCCAATGTGGATTCCTTTTATTTCTTTTTCTGCTCTGATTGCTGTGGCCAGAACTTCCAGAACTATGTTGAATAGTAGCGGTGAGAGTGGGCACCCTTGTCTTGTTCCTGACTTTAGGGGAAATGCTTTCAATTTTTCACCATTGAGGATAATGTTTGCTGTGGGTTTGTCATATATAGCTTTTATTATGTTGAGGTATGTTCCTTCTATTCCTGCTTTCTGGAGAGTTTTTATCATAAATGGATGTTGAATTTTGTCAAAGGCCTTCTCTGCATCTATTGAGATAATCATATGGCTTTTATTTTTCAATTTGTTAATGTGGTGAATCACATTGATTGATTTGCGGATATTGAAGAATCCTTGCATCCCTGGGATAAAGCCCACTTGGTCATGGTGTATGATCTTTTTAATGTGCTGTTGGATTCTGATTGCTAGAATTTTGTTGAGGATTTTTGCATCTATGTTCATCAGTGATATTGGCCTGTAGTTTTCTTTTTTTGTAGCATCTTTGTCAGGTTTTGGTATTAGGGTGATGGTGGCCTCATAGAACGAGTTTGGAAGTTTACCTTCTTCTGCAATTTTCTGGAAGAGTTTGAGTAGGATAGGTGTTAGCTCTTCTCTAAATTTTTGGTAGAATTCAGCTGTGAATCCGTCTGGACCTGGGCTTTTGTTTGCTGGAAGATTTCTGATTACAGTTTCAATTTCCGTGCTTGTGATGGGTCTGTTAAGGTTTTCTATTTCTTCCTGGTTCAGTTTTGGAAAGTTGTACTTTTCTAAAAATTTGTCCATTTCTTCCACGTTGTCCATTTTATTGGCATATAATTGCTGATAGTAGTCTCTTATGATCCTTTGTATTTCTGTGTTGTCTGTTGTGATCTCTCCATTTTCATTTCTAATTTTATTGATTTGATTTTTCTCTCTTTGTTTCTTGATAAGTCTGGCTAATGGTTTGTCAATTTTATTTATCCTTTCAAAGAACCAGCTTTTGGTTTTGTTGATTTTTGCTATGGTCTCTTTTGTTTCTTTAGCATTTATTTCTGCCCTAATTTTTATGATTTCTTTCCTTCTACTTACTCTGGGGTTCTCCATTTCTTCCTTTTCTAGTTGCTTTAGGTGTAGAGTTAGGTTATTTATTTGACTTTTTTCTTGTTTCTTGAGGTGTGCCTGTATTGCTATGAACTTTCCTCTTAGCACTGCTTTGATAGTGTCCCACAGGTTTTGGGTTGTTGTGTTTTCATTTTCATTCATTTCTATGCATAATTTGATTTCTTTTTTGATTTGTTCTGTGATTTGTTGGTTATTCAGAAGTGTGTTGTTCAGCCTCCATATGTTGGAATTTTTAATAGTTTTTCTCCTGTAATTGAGATCTAATCTTAATGCATTATGGTCAGAAAAGATGCTTGGAATGATTTCGATTTTTTTGAATTTATCAAGGTTGGATTTATGGCCCAGGATGTGATCTATCCTGGAGAAGGTTCCGTGAGCACTTGAGAAGAAGGTGAAATTCATTGTTTTGGGGTGAAATGTCCTATAGACATCAATTAGGTCTAACTGGTCTATTGTATCATTTAAAGTTTGCGTTTCTTTGTTAATTTTCTGTTTAGTTGATCTGTCCATAGGTGTGAGTGGGGTATTGAAGTCTCCCACTATTATTGTGTTATTGTTGATTTCTGCTTTCATACTTGTTAGCATTTGTCTTACATATTGCGGTGCTCCTATGTTGGGTGCATATATATTTATAATTGTTATATCTTCTTCTTGGATTGATCCTTTGATCATTATGTAGTGGCCTTCTTTGTCTCTTTTCACAGCCTTTGTTTTAAAGTCTATTTTATCAGATATGAGTATTGCCACTCCTGCTTTCTTTTGGTCTCTATTTGCATGGAATATCTTTTTCCAGCCCTTTACTTTCAGTCTGTATGTGTCCCTTGTTTTGAGGTGGGTCTCTTGCAAACAGCATATAGAGGGGTCTTGTTTTTGTATCCATTCAACCAATCTTTGCCTTTTAGTTGGGGCATTCAACCCATTTACATTTAAGGTAATTATTGATAAGTATGATCCCGTTACCATTTACTTTATTGTTTTGGGTTCGGGTTTATACATCCGTTTTGTGTTTCCTGTCTAGAGAATATCTTTTAGCATTTGTTGGAGAGTTGGTTTGGTAGTGCTGAATTCTCTCAACTTTTGCTTGTCTGTAAAGCTTTTGATTTCTCCTTCGTATTTGAATGAGATCCTTGCTGGGTACAGTAATCTGGGCTGTAGATTATTTTCTTTCATCACTTTAAGTATGTCTTGCCATTCCCTCCTGGCCTGAAGAGTTTCTATTGAAAGGTCAGCTGTTATCCTTATGGGAATCCCCTTGTGAGTTATTTGTTGTTTTTCCCTTGCTGCTTTTAGTATTTGTTCTTTGTGTTTGGTCTTTGTTAATTTGATTAGTATGTGTCTTGGGGTGTTTCGCCTTGGGTTTATCCTATTTGGAACCCTCTGGGTTTCTTGGACTTGGGTGATTATTTCCTTCCCCATTTTAGGGAAGTTTTCAACTATTATTTCCTCAAAGATTTTCTCATGGTCTTTCTTTTTGTCCTCTTCTTCTGGGACTCCTATAATTCGAATGTTGGAGCGTTTCATATTGTCCTGTAGGTCTCTGAGATTGTCCTCATTTCTTTTAATTCTTTTTTCTTTTTTCCTTTCTGATTCATTTATTTCTACCATTCTATCTTCTATTTCACTGATCCTATCTTCTGCCTCTGTTATTCTACTATTTGTTGCTTCCAGAGTGTTTCTGATCTCGTTTATTGCATTATTCATTGTATATTGACTCTTTTTTATTTCTTCTAGGTCCTTATTAAACCTTTCTTGCATCTTCTCAATCCTTGTCTCCAGGCTACTTATCTGTGCTTCCATTTTGATTTCCAGATTTTGGATCATTCTCACTATCAATATTCGGAATTCTTTCTCAGGTAGATTCCCTATCTCTTCCTCTTTTGTTTGGTTTGATGGGCTCTTCTCCTGCTCCTTTACCTGCTGAGTATTCCTCTGTCTCTTCATCTTGGTTATATTGCTGCGTTTGGGGTGGCCTTTCTATATTCTGGGAATTTGTGGAGTTCTCTTTATTATGGAGCTTCCTCACTGTGGGTATAGTTGTATCAGTGGCTTGTCAAGATTTCCTGGTTAGGGAGGCTTGTGTTGGGGTTCTGGTGAGTGGAGCTGGGTTTCTTCTCTCTGGAGTGCACTGGAGAGACCAGTAATGGGCTATGAGATGTCAATGGTTTTGGAGTAGTTTTGAGCTGCCTGTTTATAGAAGCTCAGAGGTGTGTTCCTGTGTTGCTGGACAGTTTGCGTGGTATGTCTTGCTCTGAAGCTTGTTTGCCCTTGGGCAGGGCTTGGTTTTAGAGTAGGTATGGAGGCGTTTGATGAGTTCCTGTTGGTTAATGTTCCCTGGATTCAGGAGTTCTCTGATGTTCTCAGGCTTTGGGCTTAAGCCTCCTGCTTCTGGTTTTCAGTTTTATTTTTACAGTAGCCTCTAGACTTCTCCGTCTATACAGCGCTGATGAAAAAACATCTAGGTTAAAAATGAAAAGATTCTCCACATTGAGGGACACCCAGAGAGGTTCACCGAGTTACATAGAGAAGAGAAGAGGGCGGAGGTTGTTAGAGGAGACTGGAATGAGATGAGGTGGGATCGAAAGAGGAGAGAGCAAGCTAGCCAGTATCACTTCCTTATGTGCACTCCACCGTCTGGCCTGCTCATAGATGTTCACGGAGTTATACAGGAAAGAGGTGAGGGAGGAAGTAGATGGGGGTGGCCAGGAGGATCAAAAAGGGAAATGTAAAGGAGAGAGACAGATCCAGCCCGTAGTCAGTTCCCTAAGTGTTCTCCACCATCTGGAACACACAGAGATTCACAGAGTTGGGTAGAGAAGAGAAGGGGGAGGGAGGAGACAGAGGCCACCTGGTGAGTCCAAAGGAGATGGTGGTCAAGCCAGTAATCTCGCTCTCAAGTAAAACTGGATAGTGAAGTTTGGGTTTTTAAATGAACAAAATTGACAGCAAAAACTCAAAAGCAAGGATTAAAAATCTAGAGTAGATGTTGGATTTTCATAAATATAATATTATTGAAATGAGGAAGGAAAAAATATTTAAAAAAAAAAAAAAAAAAACAAACAAAAAAGAAACAAAGCCACAAGAATTATTTAAAAACCTGTCAGCAACCTCACATAGACTATATATGGTGTTTGCTTTAAAAAGTAGGTTTTTTTTTTTTTTTTTTAAGAGAAATAAAACTTTAAAAATAAAAATTAAAGGGGAAATAGAGGGCTTATCAATTTTAAAAATTTAGAAAAAAAAAGAAAAAAGGGGGAGAAAAAAAAGGGGGAAAGAAAAAACAGGGGGTGTAATGGTTGTAAAAATAGTAAAATTATATCCGGCCCTTTCTTTGGAGGTTTGGGCCTTGTGGGGTCACTTTCAAGGCGGTTCCCTCTGTTTAACTTCTCTTTGCTGGTCTCTTCCGTGTCAGATTTCCGTCCTGGCACGGGGCGGGGGGAGGGGGGAGTGGTCGGTGGTGGACCCCCTTTTTTTTTGGCTCACTGTTCAACCTCGCTGTGGGGAGGGAGGGATGCTGCACACCGATAACACTGTCGTGTGTACGTGGTGCCTCAGCCCCGTTGGGTCTGTCCCTGCTTGCGGCGGCGGGCGGGGGCTGCACAGGCCTCCCGCGGGGCTGGCGGGGGCTCACAGACCACGCCGCTTGGGCTCCACGCTGCTCCTCCGGGAACCGTCTGAGGCCGGCTCTCGGCTGCGTTCCCCTCCCCAGTCTAATCCGCTCAGGTTCGGCGCTCAGCTATTTCCCGTTGGTGCATATTGGGTTGGGATTGCGTTTCGTGCCCTTCCCAAGTCCAAGTTTCCCAGGTGTTTGGGGAACGCAGTCTCTGCGACCCGTCACGTTTCTCGTCCCTGCTGCTCAGTCTTCTGGGTGTATCGCTGACCAGCACCCCCAGAAGTTTTAGCAAAGAAGCCTGCTTGCCGTTTGGCAGGGAGAGTCTCTCCGGGGCTGTGATTGTCCCTTTTCAGCCCTTACGGCTCTGGCTGCCTGTCCCTGGCGGGGGATGGTCTGCAGCCAGCTACTTCTGTTCTGTCCTTTGTTCTGTGGGCGGTCCTGGCGGTGTCCTATGTTCGAGCTTTTCGTGTGGTTAGCTGTCCCCCAGTCTGGTTTACTAGCCCAAGTTAGTTCGTTCTGGTTACTTGCAGGGCGTTCCTACCTGATTCTTATAAAGCTGTGCAGCCTGCACCTCGCGCGCGTCCCTGCCCTGCCCCCCGCGGGTGCAGGTTTCTGTGCTGCCCTTCCGCTGGGGAAGTCACTGTTGGGCTTGTAATCTGTCGGTTTTAATTATTCATTTATGTATCGTTCCTGTTATGATGCCCTCTGTGCTTCCAGGGCTCGCCACAGACTCGGCAGGGAGAGTGTTTCCTGGTGTTTGGAAACCTCTCTTCTTAAAGTTCCTTTCCTGGGTCGGCCTTCCCTATCCGGGACGGAGCTCCCTCCCCACCTCCTTTGTCTCTTTTTTCATCTTTTATATTTTTTCCCTACCTGTTTTTGAAGGCAGTGATCTGCTTTTCTGGGTGCTTGATGTCCTCTGCCAGCATTCAGAAGTTGTTTTGTGGAGTTTGCTCGGCGTTGAAATGTTTTTTTGAGGAATTTGTGAGGGAGAAAGTAATCTCCTCGTCCTAATCCTCTGCCATCTTCCCAGAATTCCCCTTAAAAGGCTTTAAAAAACTATTTTATCTAATGTGCTAGCTTCATGAAAGAGATTCAGAATTGTGACCAGCTTTAAGTGTCAATGTGGGTATAATTTGTGCTGGTCATTGTGCTATATTCTTATTTGGAACTGTATCCAAAGAACTTTTTCTTCCATGTTGGTACTGATCAAAAGTTGTTATAATTTGTAGCTGTTTTTCACCACTTAATTGATGTTGATTGTAAATGTTCTGAAACAAGCTTGGGGTTGTTGGTTTTTTTTGCCACATAATATAAATATAATAATAAAAATAATGTAATAGTTGGAAGAAACTTAAATATGACAAAACTGCAAGAGGCAAAGTGGTTGTCTGAGGAGGCTTTACAAATAGCTGAGGAGAGACAAAGCAAAAGGCAAGGGAGAAAGAGAAAGATACGCATAACTGAATGCAGAGTTCCAGAGAATAGCAAGGAGAGATAAGAAGGCTTTCTTAAATGAACAATGCAAAGAAATAGGGGGAACAACAGAATGGGAAAGACTAGAGATTTCTTCAGGAAAACTGGAGAGATCAAGGGAACTTTTCATGCAAGTTCAGTTCAATCGCTCAGTCGTGTCCAACTCTTTGCGACCCCATGAATCACAGTGCGCCATTCATGCAAAGATGGGCTCAATAAAGGACAGAAATGGTATGAACCTAACAGAAGCAGAAGAGGTTAAGAAGTGATGGCAAGAATACACAGGACTCTCTCAAAAATGTCTTAATGGCCCAGATAATTACAATGGCATGGTCACTCACCTGGAGCCAGACATCCTGGAGTGTGAAGTCTGGGCCTTAAGAAGCATCACTACGAACAAAACTAGTGGAGTGATGGAATTCCAGCTGAGCTGTTTCAAATCCTAAAAGTTGATGCTGTGAAAGTGCTGCACTCAATATGCCAGCAAATTTGGAAATCTCAGCAGTGTCCACAGGACTGGAAAAGGTCATTTTTCCTCCAATATCAAAGAAGGGCAACGCCAACGAATGAGAATGTTCAGACTACCACATGATTGTGCCTAATCCACATACTAACAAGGTAATGCTCAAAATCCTTCAAGCTAGGCTTCAGCAGAACATGAGTGGAGAACTTCCAGATGTACAAGTTGGATTTAGAAGAGGTAGAGGAACCAGAGATCAAATTGCTAACATTCACTGGATCATGGAAAAAGCAAGGGAATTCCAGAAAAACAACTACTTCTGGTTCATTGACTGTGATAAAACATTTGACTGTTTGGATCACAACAAACTGGAAAATTCTTAAAGAAATGGGAATACCAGACCACCTTTCCTGTCTCCTGAGAAATCTGTATGTAGGTCAAGAAACAACAGATAGAACTGGACATGAAACAACTCACTGGCTCAAAACTGAGAAAGGAGTACATCCAGACTATATATCGTCACCCTGCTTATTTAACTTATATGCAGGGTACATCATGCGAAATGCCAGGCTGGATGAATCACAAGCTGGAATCAAGATTGCCAGAAGAAATATCAATAACCTCAGATATGCAGATAATACCATTCTAATGGCAGAAACTGAAGAGGAACTAAAGAACCTCTTGATGAGGGTGAGGAGACTGATAAAACTGGTTCAAAATTCAACATTCAAAAAACTAAGATCATGGCATCTGGTCCCCTCACTTCATGACAAATAGAAGAGGGGGAAAAGGACAGATTTTATTTTCCTGGGCTCTAAAATTTCCTGCAGACAGTGACTGCCTCCATGAAATTACAAAACCCTTGCTCCTTGGAAGGAAAATTATGACAAACCTAGACAGCATATTGAAAAGCAGAGACATTTTACTTTGTCGACAAAGGTCCATTCAGTCAAAGCTATGGTTTTTCCAGTAGTCAGGTACAAATGTGAGAGTTGGACCATAAGGCTGAGTGCCAAAGAATCGATGATTTTGAATTGTGCTGGAGAAGACTCTTGATAGTACCTTGGACTGCAAGATCAAACAAGTCAATCCTGAAATCAGTCCTGAATATTCATTGGAAGGACTGCTGCTGAAACTGAAACTCTAGTATTTTGGCCACCTGATGCAAAGAACTGACTTACTGGAAAAGACCCTGATGCTGGGAAAGATTGAAGGCAGGAGGAGAAGGGGACGACAGAGGATGAGATGGTTGGATACCATCACTGACTCAGTGGACATGAATTTGAGCAAACTCCAGGAGATGCCCTGGTGGCTCAGAGGTTAAAGCGTCTGCCCACAATGCAGGAGACCTGGGTTCGATCCCTGGGTCGGGAAGATCCCCTGGAGAAGGCAATGGCAACCCACTCCAGTATTCTTGCTGGAGAATCCCATGGACAGAGAAGCCTGGTAGGCTACAGTTACGAAGAGTTGGACACAACTGAGAGACTTCACTTTCACTTTCTTTCCAGGAGCTAGTGGAGGACAGGGAAGCCTGGCATACTGCAGTCCATGGGGTCACAGAGAGTCAGATATAACTTAGTGACTGAACAATGGCAAGAAAAGTACAACTAGTATGTATGTCTTCAAATATATACTTTAAAAAGCTCAGCAACAAGATGTATATGAGAAAAATTATAAATCTCTGATAAATCAAAAAAGAACTAAATACATGTAGAGATATTTCATGTTCATCAATAGGAAGATTCAAATTGTCAAGATGTTTATTTTTGTTCAGTCACTTAGTCGTGTCCAGCTCTTTGTGACCCTATCAACTGCAGCATGCCAGATTATATCAGCCTAATTTGATCTGTGGGTTCAACACAATCTTAATCAAAATCTCAGCAAATTATTTTGTGGATATCAACTAAGTGACTCTAAAGTTTATATAAAGAAGCAAAATGACCAACACAATATTAAAGGAAAAGCACAAAGTCAGAGGACTGCATTGTGTAAGAATAGATGAACAGGTCAATGGAATAGAATTGAGAGTCCAAAAATAGATCCATATAAATAGAGTCAGCTAATCTTTGACAAAAGAACAAAGACAATACAACGGAGAAAAGATCATCTTTTTCAACAAACGATGCCAAGCAGCAAGGTATCCATATGCAAAAAAAGAAAAATTTCCAGACACAGAACTTAGAACTGTGACAAAAATAATAAATCAAAATGGATCATAGAACTAAATGTAAAATGCAAAACTACTGATGTAAAACTCCTAGAAGGTAACATAGGAGAAAATCTGGGTGACCTCAAGCATGGTGATGACTTTTTTAGAAGCAATATCAAAGACACAATCCATGAAAGAAATAATTGGTAAATTGGACCTCATTAAAATTAAAAACTTTGCTCTGCTCTGTGGCAGAAACTGCCAAGAGAATGAGAAGACAAGCCACAGACTGGGAGAAAATACTTGGAAAAGGCATGTCTGATAGAGGACTGTTATGCAAAATACACAAAGATTTCTCAAAATGCAATAATAAGGAAACAACCTGATTTTAAAATAAGCCAAAGATTGGAATAGAAAGCTCACCAGATACCTCACAGATGGCAAATGAACATACAAAAAGATGTTCCGCATTGTATGTCATTAAGGAAATGCAAGTTAAAATAAGTGTGAGCTAACAGTGCACACCTAAAACCCAAAACACTGACAACACTAAATGCTTGTGAGGATGTGGGGCAACAGGAGCTATTGTTATGAATGATAGCAATATTTGAACTATCAACCATAAACTATCATTCATTGCTAGTGGGGTTGCAAAATGGTACAATCTCTTTTGAAGACAGCCTGGAGATTTCTTATGAAACTAAATACACTGTTACAAAATGATCCAGCTTGGTATTTACCCAAATGAGTTGAAAACTTATCTCTCCCCAAAAACCTACACACAGATCTTTAAAGCAACTTTATTCATAATTGCCAAAACTTGCAAGCAATCAAGATGTCATTCTGTAGGTGAATGGATAATAGACTATGGTATATCCAGACAGTGGCTAATACTCAGCCTTAAGAAGAAATGAGCTATCAAGCTATGAAAGGACATGGAGGACCCTTATATGCATGTTACCAAGGGAAAGAAAGAAGGCAATTTGAAAAGGCTGTATGATTCCAACATTCTGGAAAAGCAAGAACAATGGAGACAGTAAAATATCAGTGGTTTCCAGGGGTTGGGGCAAGGGAGAGATGATAGAGCACACAGGTTTTTAGGGCAGTGGGTCTTCTGTACCATATTACAATGGCAGACCCATGTCATTATGCACGTGTGCTTACTAAGTCATTTCAGTCGTGTCCGACTCTTGGCCACCTCTTGGATTGTAGCCCACCAGTCTTCTCTGTCCATGGGATTTTCCAGGCAAGAATACTGGAGTGGGTCGCCATGCCCTCCTCCAAGGGGTCTTCCCAACCCAGGGATCGAACCCACATCTCTTATGTCTCCTGCATTAGCAGGTGGATTCTTCAGCTCTATGGTCACCTGGGAAACCCACATGCCACTATACATCCGTCCAAACCCACAGAATACTCAATACCAAGAGTAAATCCCAGCATAAACTATGGTTATAAGAGGTGTTGATGTAGATTCACAGATGGTAACAAACGTACAACTCTGGTGGGTGGGGAATGTTGATAGTAGGGAGGGTTGTGTGTATGTGGAGGCCAGGGATACATGGAAAATCTCTGCACCTTCTACTCAGTTTTGCTGTGAACCTAACACTGCTCTAAAACTTGTCTATCTAAAAGGGAAAACAAAGGACTACTCTAGCAGTCCAGTGGTTAGGACCCAGTGCTCTCACTGCCAGGGCCTACGTTCAATTCCTGATCGGGGAGCTGAGATCTCTCAAGCTGCACCTCAGGCCAAAAAAAAAAAAAAAGCAACAACTATAACTGAACTTCCCTACAGAAACATCTTTCCTGTTCTCATTGGTCTTCTTAAGGAGGGGTCATCTGAATGCATTTCTGTATGTCATTTTTAAAGCCAGTTTTCCAGTGGCTTGCTTGAGTAGCACACGTCGGGGATATGTTCAGTCTCTTCACTAGCTCTCACACAGCTGACATATTATAACCTTTAACATTGAGGATGCAGTTTCTCAAGATGATCAAACTTAGGAGATCAGTCCCTGAGCATTTCAACCTTTCTCAGCAATGGATGACTTTCCATGCTCATCATGGACATAAACAGATGGCATAGTGTGGTTATAAACAACATCTAAACATTGAACCTGGACATGAAGAAATCCACGACAAGAACCAAGAAGTAGATTAGGAATCCTTTCTTTTTTTTTTTGGCCACACTGTGTGGTTTGGCTTGTGGGATCTTACTTCTCCACAGTGTTAGCTGCTCAGTTGTGTCTGACTCTTTGCAACCCCATGGACTGTAGCTCACCAAGCTCCTCGGTCCATGAAATTCTCCACGCAAGAATACTGGAGTGGGATGCCATGCCCTTCTCAAGGGGATCTTCCCAACCTAGGGATAAAACTCGGGTCTCCCAGGGCTTGAACCCGGGTCCCTTGCATTGCAAGCGGATTCTTTACCATCTGAGCCACCAGGGAGGGATCAAACCCAGGCCCCAGCAGTGAAAGTGCTGAGTCTTAACCACTAGATTGCCAGGAAATTCCCAGGAATCCATTTTTTTTCTGTCTCTCAAGTTGAAATATTTTCCTTTCTACTTTTGGGTATATGTTCATTGACTTTGTATAATGCTGGGAATGGTATCAGTAAAAAAAAAAAAAAAAAAACTACTCTAATTTCAAGATTCACCTTCAATCATAATGTTTAGCAGCAGCTGACAGTGATACCCAACACACAGTGCCAGTCCCAGGGACCTGGAGCAAAGCTTAGGTCATTTCCTTTAGCAGAGATAACATTAGAAAATAAACCGAAACACAAAAGAAAAACCTGACTTGTACATAAAACTTGATGTGCAGCTCAAGCTGTATAGAAATTACTTTATCTGTCATCTGCCTCATGGATACCCACCTTTATAATTATTCATTATGAACATTATAAAATTCACAATTATAAGCACGAATGAAGTTGAAAATCTGTTAAGGAAAAAAACATTAGATTGCTTAGAAAAAAAGGCAACTAATGCAAATAAGTTATTATCTTTCCAAAAAGTAAGAGAGAATAGCTATAATTCACTTAACAACTTAGTTTAATGGATAGTTTAGGGGTAGACTTAACATGGTAATTGTATTATTAACTTGGCTCCTGAGAATTTTCTAAGCATTTTACATATATATCTTTTGTCATGTAACTCTTATGAAATCCCTGTAAGTTTCCATTATTATCAACATGCTTCTGTAGGTGAGTAAATTGAAGCACAGAGAAGAAAAGTCACATAACTAATAGACCAGGGAAAGGACATTCAAAACTCTCACTGTCCTACCTGCAGACAACTGAAGTCACACATTCCTCTCCCAGATCGTTTCCCTGGCAATGAGGGAATGCTGGGGAAGTAAGACCCTAAAGTGTCTAAGACACCATACTCCTAATGCAGGGGCTCGGGTTCGATCTCTGGTTAGCAAACCAGATTCCACATGCTACAACTAAAGATCCCCCATGCTGCAACTAAGATCAAAGATCCTGTGTTCCCCAACCAAGATCTGGTGCAGCCAAATTAAGAAAAACCAACAAACAAATAAACAACCCAAAGCAACCTTTAACCAAAAGGGTTCAGGAATTTGTCCATAAATATCCCATCTTCCTTGCCTCTCCGTGAGACGATTCTAAGTATTCTGCACAAGGATGGAGCCCTGATTAACCACTGTAGTAACTCACTCATTAACGTCTCCTTTCCCTGCTCTGTCTCCTTCCCAGTCTCACTTTTCAACTCTCCCATCATCCTTTCAGGGATCACTTCCTGAATCAACCACCTCCCTCCCGAATTGGTCCCAACCTCTGCATATCCATGCACTCTTAAGAGCTGGTTGTCACCATAGCCCCCCATTGGGAGGGTACACATTCATTTTACTGATTTGGCCAAAACTTGAAATCTGTCATGGTGACTATATATTTATCTTATTTCCCAAGTCTGCAACTTTTCAGGCAGTTATGACACAGAGGGGATTTAAATGAACCCATTTTTGAGATTCCCTGTTTCACTGTGAAGGTTTTCAGAGAAGCACCAGATGCAGGCAGCAGCTTTGGCCCTGTCATTGCAAGCTGCTGCTGGGGAACAAAAATAGGTAACAGAAGCCTGGACTGGGAACTTCTCGGGTTCTGATTCTGCCTTATTCCATATTTTCACACAACTTATGTAACTTCTCCCATATTATGATTGGATATTATTTTATAAAAGCACTTTGAAAAGATGCTTTGAAGGGCTTTTAGCTTCCTTGGTGCAGTTCAGTTATCAGAAGGATCTAGACAAGATTGGCTTGGTCATATTCCACGCCTCCAGGAATAAGAAATCCGGTACCTCAGTCAAGACTGCTGCAATTCCCTGTGGGCCTGGCTGGTGTGAGCGGCCGACACTGAACCCTTGTTCTCCATCGTGCAGTTCCAGATTGTTCTTTCGTCTCTACTCTTTGATCCATCTCTTAGTTTCTATACCAGAAACAGCTCCTATTTACCCCAGGTTTGGAGCTGTCTACAATGACCGCTTAGCGGAACAGAGCCACACAGCATCTTAAAATCAAACATCAGGCACTCTGGTTCCCAGAAGTCTTTTTCCTACATCTGTTGTTTCTGCCTTACTCCTCTCTCCTCTGTGCTTGCCCTCCCAGAAGAAAAAAACCATAAAAAACAAATTCTTTCCATTTCCTCTGTAGAGTAATTCGACATTCTCAAGTCTCTACTTCCCACCCAAAGTGGCTGGGAGCCTTCTTCCAGGACTTTTATGGTTTCCTTTTTTAGATATAAATCTTTGGACTATCTGGCATTTGCTTATGTTTAAGAATAGTTAAAATTCTTTTTATTGTTTTATATAAACAAATACAAGGAGGTAGGATATAAATTAGCAAACAGACTAGGAAAATAAAAATCAATGAACCAGGAAAAAAACCAAGGATGAACAGGAACATAATGTTCAAAATGAATCAAAGATGCCTTCTATGACCTGTTTGTTCCCAGGTGCAATGAACACAGAGATACACTGCTCAGAACCCCTCAGAAACTCCTCGGGTTATACCAGCAACCTTCTTCAAAGAACTGCCCCTGGGCTATTGGAGCCACCTCCATTTGGAAGGTTCGAGATGCCTGAGAGTGCCCATTCCCCAGGGTGGCTGGTAGGCAGCCACTGACTAGTGAGGGTGGACGAAGCCCAGCTCCCTAACCTCAAGACTGCAGGAACTCAAGGTTCCATTTATGCTCCTGAGCTCCTTACATAGTCAGACCATGTTCAAGGATTCATCAAAAATGGCACCCTTTTCTTGTCTGCCTCCCCTTCACTGTCCTGCTTCCCTTACTCCCTTATTAACCTGTGCCAGAACTTCACCTTGAATCTGTGGTTCAGCTGGCTTCTGGAAGAACCAGAATACCTAAGACGCTAGGTATTCTATTTTATTGCACAGACACCCTGGGAATTCATTATTTCATATATATACAGTGAATACCTTTTATACATTTGATGCTGTTATGAAAAAAATGCTGCAAGTGAGAAGTCAGACAGAAAGACAAATACTGTCTGATATCACTTATATCTTAAATCTAAAAAAATACTACAAACTTGTAAATATGGCAAAAAAGCAGACTCATAGAGAACAAGATAGTAGTGGGGAGAGGTGGGCATATAAGGGTGAAGGATTAAGAGGTACAAACTATTATGTATAAAGTAAGATACAAGGATATATTGTGCAACACAGGGAATATAGCCAACATTTTACAATTACTGTAAATGGAGTATAACCTTTACAATTATGAATCACTATATACCTGTACACCAGTAACATGTAATATTGTACATCAACTATACTTCAGTAAAAGAATAAAAAGAATAAAATAAAGAGAGTTTTTTTTAAAAAAAGAAACAATTATGATGATGTATATAATACAGTCCAGACTCTCACAAAAAGTAAAAACTAGTTAGTGAGGTGAGACATGGAGAGACAGAAGTATAAGATGAGGTCAAGTGCTTTTTTATTCATGCAGAAAATATCGAATATCCTCCATATATGGGCTTCGCAAGTGACGGAAATGGTAAAGAACCTATCTGCCAATGCAGGAGATATAAGAGACATGAATTCAATCCCTGGGTTGGGAAGATCCCCTAGAGGAGGGCATGGCAACCTACTCCACTATTCTTGCCTAGAGAAGCCCATGGACAAAGGAGCCTGGTGGGCTGCAGTCCAAGGGGTCACAAAGAGTCGAACATGACTGAGGTGGCTTAGGACACACACACACACACACACACACCCACACCCACACCCACACCCACCCACACACACAGGTACCCTCTGCTTCAGTTTTTCAGTTGTTAAAGTCTCTTTCTGGGAGGTTAGAGTGCAAATGCCACTCATGCCTTATCCTACAGTCTTAAGCCCCTGTGAGCACCGCACCCACCTCCTGAAGGGGAAAGAAGACACGGGAGCACCATATCCTTCACAGGATTTGTGATTATTAGCAGAAGTGTGATGTACATCGCATTGCCCGGGGCATGAGAAAAGTGCGAACGACCACGCCCTGCTCCAAGTTCGCTCTCTCTAGGCAAGTGCTAGGCTGGCTGGAGTAGCAACAGGAGGTGAGAACGTGAGACTGAGGATCTCAAGGTGGCTGTCGAATTCTGGCTCCATCACTGACAGGTTGTGGTCCGTGAGCTCCTCTNACCCACACACACACACACACACACACACACGCATCCTCTATGTATACATGATGGAATCTCAGAGAGATCGAAAAGGAGTGCTCACAGCTTCATGGTTTCATATGCTGGGATTCGGAGGACACATAAGATTTCCAAACAAAAATTTGGAAGCAGAAAGTATATTAACTGGGGAGAAACAGTATGGAAGTTGAGCATGTGAGGCTGACAAGGTACAGCGAGCCACGGTGTTAAGAGAACCCCTGAGAGGATCCTTTATCCTCTCAAAGACTGAATCCTGCCATTGTAGCTTCCTGCGTTCTGCCACGCTCTTCTATGGGCATATGACAGGGTGCAGGTCAGTAACCTCTGTGCCTCTGTGCTTTGTGGATACAAATCTTAGGCAACATGTTCAGATATGTGAAGATATTACATTCATTCTTTTAATATCCTCTCTATTTACTTACTTACTTTTTGGCCACACCACATGGCCTGTGGGTTCTCACTTCCCTGACAGGGATCGAATCTGTGCCCCCCTGCAGTGAAAACGCAGTGTCTCAATCACTGGGCCGCCAGGGAAGTCCCTACATTCTTTTCTTTTCCCTGTATAATTTCCCTTATAATTGTTCTTGTAAGCCTCTGTTCCACTTGGAGTGGTGGAAATTTAATCTTGGTCAAATTGTGTGGTCCCTGCTACCCTTTTCTCCTTAAGTTTTCATCCAAATTCCTGCCTTCTGGAGAATTTGGTAGGATCCCTAATCTTCTCCGTCACCTAGGCATCTGATGCTTGGCTTATCAGACATGAACAGTTCACTGCCAAGTTGTCCTTCATCCCTACCCTCAAGACACCTCTATAGCTCACTGCTGTTTCTGCTCCTCCCATGCAACATTGGAACACGTAGACTGGTGGGTCTGGGAGGTGGGTCCCTGGGATCTGCCCAGGGGTGAGCAAGGTACAAGGTCTCATTTCTACTTGTTTATTTATTTATTTTTTTGGCTGCATCACTTGGCATGTAGGATCTTAGTTTCCAGATCTGGGATTGAACCCGGACCCTCTGCATTGGAAGTGCAAATTCTTAGCCATTGGACCATCAGGGAAGTCCCACTACCTCATAAATTTATGAGAGTTAAATGAGCTAATATTTGTAAAGTGCTTAGAATAGTGTCTGGCTCTTGATAAATGCGTCTGGGTGTTTGCTATATGAAGCACTTTATATATGTTGACTGTTTAATATTTAGTATGTCCTTTTCCGTTTATGGTTGGCGCTTGCATGGGTCAGGTAGAAACCAGAACAGAAAATCATTTATCTTTACTGAGACTGTCATTATTACTTGTCTAGACAATTGCACTGAACTCCAAAGGGGTCTCATCTGTAACATCCTCTTTTTCCAGACCATCTTACCTATTGCTGTTAGTAGCTCTGGTCAAGTCTCTGCTTGTTTTC
Organism: Redunca redunca; assembly: GCA_006410935.1. Classification (NCBI taxonomy): domain Eukaryota; kingdom Metazoa; phylum Chordata; class Mammalia; order Artiodactyla; family Bovidae; genus Redunca; species Redunca redunca. The sequence continues at coordinate 219,264 of SJYQ01000933.1, read as the reverse complement.
AAAGTTTTTAATAGGTTTCTATTTCCACTGTGAGACTTTGCTAAGTTTTGTACAGAGATACCTTTCCTAAGTACTCAAAAAAAAAAAAAAAAAGAAGAAGAACATGTGCCCTGGGATATATACATAAACTAAAACAGTGAAGCACAAGTAAGAAATGTCTTTGAATTCTAGGCTCTTAAAATTTTATGTCAACTTTACTTTCTAATCCATAACCTGGCCATGCTTATTTTAACTTCAGAAGCATTTCACACTTCTTGCTAATCAGAAAAGTTTTCAAGGGACTTTTCCTACTTGTTTCCTTGGTTAATTGATGAAAGCTATTGCATCAATTTTGGATAATTAGACTGAATAACAGAGACCTGACAGCTCAGACTAGGCAATTTCTTTTCGCTGTTGGTGTCACGATACTTCTAGAATCCAAAGTTAAATGTAGGGATATATATATATATATATATATATATATATATATAT
>SJYQ01000933.1:187387-218730 GCA_006410935.1 Redunca redunca | reverse complement strand
CACTGAATGCTGATAAAGAGGTGGGAAAGTACATTTTCAGACTCCTGTTGATTAAAATTTTAATAAATATGCCTTCATGCTGACAGGTTGTTGGATTCTTAGGCTTGTAAGCGAGAGAAAACCAACTTAAACAAGCGAAAGCAGAGAAGGGAATTTATAGCTTAGTAAGTTTAAAGTCCAGGGTGGCAGCTGGCTTCATCAGTGGCTGTTTCCAGGGGTCAAATGATCAGGTCCCTGGCTCTCCACTTCTAGGAAGGATCTTTCCACAAGGCAATCAAGATAGTGATCATGGTAAATGGTACAAGTTGAAAAGAGCTCATTTTCCCTATTCCCTCTGGCAGAGATAGACCAGCTTTGCTCAAATCCATTTCTCATTCAATCACTGTGACCACGTGGGTAGGATGCAGTAAGCGATCAGACCTTCATCAAGTGCCACACCTACATCTGGGAAGAAACGAGCCTGTCACCACTCCACATCTCACACTCCTAGGATGACCGATGCTTCCTGTTTACCCAGGACTATAAAGTTTCCTATGCATAGAACTTTAAGTGCTAAAACTGAGTTAGGGTAAACCAAGGCAGTTGGTCTGTTTCTCCCGTTACCTGAAGGAAAATTGGTTGCAACTCAAGGGCGGATGGGAAAGGGTGCTAGGCAGAAAAAATATATAGCTGCCTACCACTGTGCATCACAGGATTGAATTGCTTTGGTTTATTGGCAGACAGACCTCATTTCTGACCATTCCTGCTGCCCAGGCTTCCCAGGAGGTCCAGTGGTTAAGACTCCTTCCTTCCACAGAAGGGGATGTGAGTTCAATCCCTGGTTGAGGACTGCATGCCCTGAGTCTCAGCCAAAAAAAAAAACAGGGCGAGGCGGGGATTGGTCATTCCCGTTCCCTTATTCTCTCAGGATACTTGTCAAAAGACTTTTTCAGTGACTGGAAAAGCTTACTGATGATTCTTAGTGAACTGCCAATATTTGAAATCTAATATAAATGAACCAAAATTCTCAAACAACCCATAGTTCCACCATGAACTCTCTTCTGATGTTGTTTAGTTGCTCAGCCATGTCCAGCTCTTTTGCGGCCCCACAGCCTGCAGCCTGCCAGGCTCCTCTGTCCATGGGATGTCCCAGGCAAGAATACTGGAGTGGGTTGCCATTTCCTTCTCCAGGGGATCTTCCTGGATCAGGGATAGAACCCAGGTCTCTTGCACTGACACGCAGATTTTTTACCGCTGAGCCACCAGGGAAGCCTGAACTCTCCTCTAACTCAGACTTTATTTTCACTCCAGTAGCCTTGTCACATACAGTGAAAATATGAGCTTTACTTTGTAATTGTCATCTGAAAGTTTAGCTTTTAAAATGCAAATGATTCAACTTTGTGATTGATAAGATGGTCTTATAAAGAATTCATTCATTTCATCCAAATTTTACTCTTTGTCATGACATTTACTTTTTATTTTTATAAATAAAGAAAAATAATAACTCAATATTAAGTTAGAAACCTGTGATCAGCTGCTCTTTCTAACTAACTCAGTATGTATCTGCATGGTAAAGCAAGTTCTCAAAATCAACATATTAAATATAACTTACACTCAAAAGAAGAAATGATCAAACCACTAATTTCTTTTAAGAGCAATGTTTACTTCTTTACTGCTACTGCTACTGCTAAGTCACTTCAGTCATGTCCGACTCTGTGCGACCCCATAGACGGCAGCCCATCATGCTCTCCAGTCCCTGGGATTCTCCAGGCAAGAACACTGGAGTGGGTTGCCATTGCCTTCTCCGTACTAGCCCTCTAAAAAAATCTACAAAAACAGATTATTTACAAAATGTGTTCTTGAAGCAGGGCCTTGATGTGAATTACCACTTCTGGAGTTCTGTCCATAATATGTTTCATCGCTGCCTATTCCCACATTTTAAATTCCAGGAAATGCTCTGTGCTAAAATCCTTTACTGTTTGGTTGAAAATATTTTCATCAGTTTACCAACATACATCTTCACAGACATCACCATTACAAATATAATAAAAATTTCTAGTCAACTGTGTATTCACCCAATTATATGAAAAAGAACTGGATTACATATGACTTTAAAAAAAAGCACTCAAGTGTGTTTATTAATGGTGCTATTTTTATAAGAACATATTTTTCAGATTGACAACCTCTTTTTGACCTAAACAGATTTGGAAATAACTATTCCGGGAGATAGTGAAGGACAGGGAAGCCTGGTGTGCTGCAGTCCACGGGGTCGCAAAGATTTGGACAAGACTTAGTGACTAAACAAAAAGAACAACAACAAATCACATAGCTTGTTGCCAGTTTTTCTTCTTTTTTGGCCAAGAAGCATACGGGATCTTAGTTCCCTGACCAGACACTGAATCTGCACACACTGCACTGAAGCACAGAGTCTTAGCCGCTGGATCCTCAGGGAAGTTCCCATATTTTAAAAATAAATGTCAGTTTCCAAGGTAATTCAAAACAACCAGTCTTGAAGCTTAATGAAATTTTTAATTGATCTGTGAATTTTATTGTAATACTGTAGTCAGGACTTCTCTGTTTATAATTTTAAAATGTGGTTACAGTTTTTAAGTTTGCAAATGTGATTTTTTTTTCTTTAACTGCACCTCGCAGCATGTGGAAATTCCATGATCAGGGACAGAATCTGTGCCTCCTACAGCAGAAGTGCAGAGTCTTAACCACTGAGCCACCAGGGAAGCCCCACAGATTTGATTTTAATTATATTCACTTTGAATACAATGGTTTCAGGCAATTACTACTCAGTTTTCTCAAAAACCAGATACCAATCTTTAGACTCATTCACACTTGTTCAATAATAGAAATTTGTATTAAGCATCTGATTATATCCTGTATATGTTTTAAATGGACTTCAGCTTGTTAAAATGATGGTTGGAATACAGCACTGTCAAAATAAATACAGGAAAATTGGGGTAGTTCTCACTGTCAGTAGCCTCAATACCTTCAAGTTTTTCTGCATTTCTTCTGTTCTCACTGTTTCAGACTAACTAGTAACAACTTCATCCTTTTAACTTTTGATTCCTGTTCCCATTTGAAAATGCAATAATCAGCATTTTTCAAACATCACAATGAAAGATAGTGTGCTACCAGCTTTCATAACAAATCCCCATTCTTGCCTCCAGTTTTCACTGAGTTATTACTGAATATTGTTCCCTCCCACCCTGATCCCTGTAAACAAGGACTATTGGAGCAACGATGGTGTGTGACTTCTGAGATGAGGCTATAAAAGACATGTCAACTTCTGTTTGGTCTTGGATCACTCACATGGGGAAAAGTCTGCTGCCATGTCACAAAGATCAAGCAGACCTCTGGAAAAACGAAAGAGGTGAGGAGCTGAGGCCTCCTACCCACAACCACTGGAGTGAGCCACCTGGAACGGAGATTCTCCAACCCAGTCAAGCCTTCGGCTGACAGCACACGTGAGCACTAAGTTGCTTCAGTTGTGTCCAACTCTGTGCAACCCCATGGACTGGGGCTGGTGAGGCTCCTCTGTCCATGTGATTCTCCAGGCAGGAAAACTGGTATGGGTTGCTGTGCCCCGCTCCAGGGGATCTTCCCAACACAGCAATCAAACCCAGGTCTCCCAAATTGCAGGCCCTGGCTGATGTCTTAAACACAGCTTCATGAAAGAGTGTGTGAGGAAACATCCAGCTATGTTGTTCTCAAATTCCTGGTCACCCAAATCCGTGGGATTATGAATATATACTGATTTGTTTGTTTGTTTTAGGCAGTGCCATGCAGCACGTGGGATCTTGGTTCCTTGACCAGGGATGGAACCCAGGCCCCTGCATTAGGAGAGAGGAGTCTTAGCCACTGGACGACCAAGGAAGTGCCCTGTGTATATTTTTTGGCTGTGCTGGGTCTCTGTTGCTTTGCATGGGCTTTCTCTAGCTGCAGGGAGTGGGGGCTGCTCTTTGTTGCAGTGTGCAGGCTTCTCAGCGTGGCAGGTTCTCTTGTTGCAGAGAACAGGCTCTGGGGCACAGGCTTCAGCAGCTGCAGGATGTGGGTTCAGCAGTTGTGGGCGCACGGACTTAGCTGCTCTGTGGCACGTGGATTCTTTCCCAACCAGGGTTCGAACCCGCCCCCTGCATTGGCAGGAGGATTCTTATCTACTGCGCTACCAGGGAAGTCCTATACTGTTTTTTCAAACCATTAAATTGAAGTAATGTGTTACTCAGCAATAAATGACAAATAAGGCAATCGAAGTATTGGTGCTTTTGAACTGTGGAGTTGGAGAAAACTCTTGAGAGTCCCTTGGACTGCAAGGAGATCCAACTAGTCCATTCTAAAGGAAATCAGTCTTGAATATTCATTGGAAGGACTGATGCTGAAGCTGAAACTCCAATACTTTAGCCACCTGATGGGAAGAACTGACTCCTTTGAAAAGACCCTGATGCTGGGCAAGATTGAAGGCTAGAGGAGAAGGGGATGACAGAGGATGAGATGGCTAGATGGCATCACCGACTCAATGCACATGAATTTGAGTAAACTCCAGGAGTTGGCAAAGGACAGGAAGGTCTGGCAAGAGGCAGTCCATGAGGTTGCAAAGAGTCGGACATGACTGAGCAACTGAACTGAACTGAAGGACAATCAGACAGAAACCAAAGTTTCAAAACACAAACTTTCTTGTGCTTTTTTCTTATCAAACAATGCACTGCTAAATGAAATTTAAAAAGCAACACTTGGAATAAAATATCCAGTCATAAGCAACTGAGCGGAAATTGATTTAATGAGAGTTAGTAGATCATTTTCTTTGTCACGGAAAAATTTAAACCAGGGCACATCCCTGGTGGTCCAGTGGTTAAAAGTTGGCCTTCTGATGCAGGGGGTGTGGACTTGACCCCTGGTCGGGGCACTAAGATCCCACATGCCCAGCTTGGTGTGGCCAAAAAAAAAAAATTTTAATTAAAAAAGTCTTTTATAAGGTGGAAAATCTACTTTTGAAGATATTGGCTGAGTACATCCTTGTGGACTGAGCAAGAAATCACACATTAAAGCAATGTCTCCCAGCGAAATTTTCACGGCTTTCTTACCACATTCTAACTCACCTTTGATATGTTTGATGGGAAACCGTCACTGGACACCCTGATAACATCAAGCCACCAAAATTTCCTATCATTCATTGCACATAAAATTTCCTATTTTTCCAGACTCTTATGGAAAAGAAGATTGGCTGCCATGACAAAGTGGGATATTGTTTACTTTCCTTATTGAATGCATGTGACAAAACCTTTTTAGGGCTTAAAAATTCTGGTAAGAACTCCTCCATACAGGTCCCAGGAACCAACTGAAATGGCCAGGCCATGGTTGCTGAGCTCAGCCTGGTATTTCCTGCCTCTGCATCCAGATTCCTTCCCTGTCCCTGGGAGCCCTTCTCTGCTTCTCCTTGCTGAGGTCACATGCATACTCCCACTTGCCTCATTTGCTCCTATCTATAGAAGTATCTCTTAAATCTGCCATGTGAGAATCATTTTCCCTACCTTGGACCCCACTCATTTATGACTATTTCTACACCTAGCATAATAACATAAACGTTTTTGAAGTTGGAAGTTTTGAGTTAAATTCTTCTTGCCAAGAACCATTAAGTTCCCTCTGGCTTTGAATGATCCCTCCTAGCAGCAGTCCCCAGCCTTTCTGACACCAGAGACTGGTTTCCTGGAAGACTGTTTTTCCACGGACTGGGATGTGTGGTTTTGGGGATGATTCACATGCATTACATTTACGATGCGATTTATTATATCAGCTCCACTTCAGATCATTAGGCATTAGATCCCAGAGGTTGGGTACCCGTGGGAACATAACTCAAGTTCTTAAAAATGGTAGGAAACTCAAAGTATCTCCTAGTTAAAGAAATACATAAATAAGTCCTGTATCCCAGTATCATAGTGGGAAATTAGGATAAAGCCTACCCAATAGGCAGAGTGATTAAACACTGTAATTCTCAATGCACCTGGACTTGATCACCCTTTTAACTCTTAGCCCCATTCTTCAACAAAGCATTCTAGTCTTTGGGAACCTACCTTTGACTCTTTTTTTTTTTTTTTTAGTCTGCAGCAGGTCTTAGTCATGGCATGCGGAATCTAGTTCGCTGACTGATTGAAACCATGCCCTCTAGATTGGGAGGGCAGAGCCTTAGCTACTGGACCACCAGGGAAGTCCCTGGCTTTCTTATATTGGAAATTTATGAGAAAATATTTACTCACAGAAACAATTTTATAACATTGCTGCAACCGGTAGGTCTGTTTCATCATTAATTTCTAGAGCGATCTGTGAAGTTTTGTTAGATTATTTTAGCCAGACTTCCTTAATACTTATGTTTAATTTGTCTAGGGGTTCATTATATGCCACCTAGTATTGTTTTTCAAATATATCTACTACACTGATGAAATCTTTTTGTAAAATTTTATTGAAGTATAGTTGATTTACAGTGTTGCAGAAATTTCTTCTGGACAGTTATTGTACCTATATATATTTATATATTCAGTTATACATATATATATGTTCTTTTTCATATTCTTTGATGGAATATTTTCACTTCCTAATGGATTTCATTTTATTTTTACCAAAAAAGAAAAAAAAACACACCTTGGATTGTGGGAAATGGGATTTGATTTTACCCTACTTACAAGCTAATTACTCAGCCTTTTGCTGTTTCATAGGTGCTAATGGAAGACCCAAGACTCCTGGGTCAAAGACAAAAGCCTTTTCCACTCGAGGCAAATAACCAGCATAAGCTTTATGTTTGCACCCTTCCCCTTTGTCTCCACCCAAATTTCAGAGGGTTCTGTTACAGGAGAGAAACAGAGGCTGGGAAATCCTCCACTCTATAGCAAGCCCTAAGTAACCTGTTCTTTGTCCTGGAGGAAGACATCATTTCACCCCTCCTTGCTGCTCACTGCAAACATACCAGGTGAAGAGTGGCCATGAGCAAGCAGCTGGAAGCCGGGATCTGGGAACCCCCACTTCAGTGTTCCTACCCAGACTAATGTCTCCTTGGGCAGCAAAGTACAAAGGCACTAGGAGGGACTAAAAGTAACTGAGTGTATGCGTGGCTGGGGCAAATTATGGACAAGATACAAAAAGACCCAAAACCCCAACTGCCATTTCCGAACAGCCAGGAGCAAGAGCAGGGTACTGTGCATGTAGGCAGTACATTAGGAAGTGAAAGCTGTGCACACCACCACCAAAGAGCGGGGCAAACCACCCACACCAGCCCTCTGGCCCCACCCCTGGACCTGCCCCTATCCTCACCCCATATAAGAAACCAGCTCACCCTACCGCAGCCCAGGAAGTGAGCAAGCAAGCAAAGCTCCCGGCCCTGCTGCCACAGAGGCCCCCAGTAAAGCCTGGCCTGAATTTCTTGTATGGCCTCTTATCAATGTCTATTTTGTATTTAATTTTTTAAGTTGATTTTTAAATTTTGGGCTCTGCTGGGTCTTCCACGCGGCTCCCCCCAGTTGTGGTGCGTGGACCTCTCAGTGCGCGGGCTTCTCTTGTTGGAAGAGCACAGGCTCCGGGTGTTCCGGCTTCAGGAGCTGCGGCACATGGGCTTAGCTGCACCGCGGCACGTAGACTCTTCGCAGGACAGCGATCGAACCCATGTCCATTGCACTGGCAGGTGGATTCCTAACCACTGGACCACCAGAGAAGTCACTTATCAATTTCTATTGATTAAGGAAACCAAAAACCGTTGTCAGTAACAGTCAGGGTCTCCTCTGTTGGCATACCGAGCAAGATATATGTGAGACTCATGTAGGAGAGTCTCTCTCCCCACGAGCATTATTAATTTCCTTTATTTAGACTGACTGAAACCCTGATGCTCAGACAAATTGATAGTTTACATAACTAAGAACTCAGAACTTGAGTTTTCTTCAGTTTTTTAGGAATATGACATAATTTTATTTTTTGCTTTTTTTTTAATACCTTAAATTTTTTGTTGGAGTATCATTAATTTACAGTGTTATGTTATTTCAGGCATACAGTGAAGCAATATGTCATACACATAATAACTTGAGTTTTCTAATTCTAAATTGGTGTTAATTTCAATAGACTTGCATGCACTAATATATGAAATACCTTATTAATAATTTTCATTTTGATCACAGNAAAATATCATTAAAATATTATGAAATATAATCTATGTTACTAAGTCTAACCTCATTTTTTATTTACTTTTCAAAATGTGGCTACTAGAAAAAATTTAATTGCATATATTTTGTATTTCTACTGTATAGCACTGCAATAGATCATAAATCTTTTCCCTCTTATTTTCCTTTAATTGAATCTTAACTTTTAAACTATTTTTTATTAGTTTTAACATAAATGTAGTAATTGTACCATGTACTAGTCTTACATGCATAACTTGTTGAATTGATACCTATGCATACACTTCAGTAATCACTACTCAGGTCAAGATACAGAACATGTCCATTACTGCAGAAAGTTCTCTCAGGCCCTTTCCAAGTCAATACCCACCAACGGCCATTCTTTGTGATAACCACTCTTCTAACTTTTATCACCACCAGTAAGTTTTCCTTTGTATTAGAACTTCATGTAATCAGAATTGAAACAGAACAGATCCTTGTCCCCCATGCCTTTTGTCTGTAGAAAAACTTTAGCCGAGGAATAAGTTTAATAAGAGAAGTGAGAACAGGCAGAAACAAAGGAAAAAGTCAAAGGAGAGCAAATAATAATGGTTTAGTCATTAAGCCTAGTCAAGGACCTTTAGTTCCTCCTTAAGGACTGAATATTCTGAATATCCTGTGAGCTTCCTTGTAGGTACTGACACCCCAGTCAGGTGGAGGGGCTAACTGCGCGACGCCCAGACGGCAGCCGTGACAGGCATGTGCGCGGGCTCAGTTCTGCCCAGTTGTGCCCCATTCTCTGCAACCCCTGGACTGTGGTCTGCCAGGCCCCTCTCTCCATGGGATTTCCCAGGCAAGAATACTGAAGTGGGTTGCCATTTCCTTCTCCAGGGGATCTTCCCAACCCAGGGATCAAGCCTGAGTCCCACGCATCTCCCGCACTGGCAGGCGGATTCTTACCGCTGCGCCACCTGGGGAGTAGCCGTGACTAAGCTGCACAGTTCTGAGAACTGGCTTCAGAGAAATGGAAACAAACCTGTCCTGGAACTGAAGATTAACTCTCCCTAAAACAATCAGGATGACACTGACCAGACCACTGATGACCAATTTCAAGATGTCTGTCACTGCTGACTGTACGTTTTTGCATGCAGCCCTCTCCCTCAGCCTATAAAAGCTCTTGCCGACTGGTTGTCAGTTGAGGGGAGTCGGCCTTTGGACAGGCATCTGCAATGCCCCCTAGTCCCCCTGCCCCAAGTTACCAGCATCCAAAATAAAGCAAACTTTCCTTTCCAACAACCTTGCCTCTTTAATGGCTTTTGAGCGGTGGGCAGCCGGATCCCACTTTGGTTATAGAATCACAGAGTATATATTCTTTTGTATATGATTTCTTGTGCTCAGCATGGCGTTTTTGAGATTCATCCTCACTGGCAAGTGCATCAGTAGTTGGTTTTTTTTTTTTTTTTTTTTTTTTTTNTTATTGCTTTGTAGAATTCCAGTGTATGGCTATGTACCACAGTCATCAATATTCCAGCTGGTGGATGTTTGGGGTGTTTCCAGTTTGGACTCATGAAAAGCTGCTCTGAACACTCATTTTAACACGCTGAACACCTTTTAACCTTTGAGGACAGATTGCGATCTGTCTTTGGTAAGCCATCCAACCCCCACACTCTAGTATCATTAACACAATGCCCCCTCGATGGATATTTGTTGGAAGTATAGTTTTAAACTAGCAGTGTGGTGATTTGTCTGTCAGTCTCCATGTGGAAAATAAAGTCCAGTGTCAGAACAAAGTTGACTCAAAGTTTCCACTATTATCACAAATAATGAACAAATAGGTCAGGAAGTCAATCTCCTGTATTTATATGATCTATTTCAGTCTTGTTGCCAGTTAAAAATAAACTTGTACTCCCAGATACATTTAGTGACTGATTATGAAAAAAATGTAGTTGTTTCTTATGCTGTTTTTTCCCTTAATTTTTCTACCCATTTCCTTCGTCTCCTTGTCCTTTTCTTTTTAACAGCAATTCAGAGGAAAGCAGATTCTCAGTGGAATTATTGCCTAGATATTCAAAGAAAGACGGTTATATATAAGGAGTGTTATTATTTTGGTAGTAAATTACAAACTTTTTTTGCTTGTTTGTTTTCTTTCCTTTAAAATTATCTGCTGGGGAGAAGCCAGATATCCTGTGTTTAAATCATGAATCTGAACTCATGAGTGAGGCTGGAGACTTGACATTTGAGCCTTAGCTTTCTCGTCTTTAAATATAATATCTTCCACATAGGGCTGCTTGGAGGATTAAAAGACCTAACATGTGTCAGGCTTCCCTGGTAGCTCAGTGGCAAAGAATCCACCTGGCAACACAGAGACACAGGATTTGATCCTTGATCAGGGAAGATCCCACATGCCACTGAGCAACTAAGCCCATGCTCCACAACTTCTGTGCTCTATGAAGCCCATGCGCCCTAGAGCCCCTTAGCAAGAGAAGCCACTGTAATGGCAAGCCCCACACCACAGCCGGGGAAGCATTTTTGGGCTTAAGGAAAGTAAAAGTTGCTTTATTTTGGATTCTGGCACCTGCTAACTGCAACTAGAGAAAAGCCTGAGCAGCAAGGAAGAACCAGCACAGCCAAAAATAAATTTTGTTTTTAAAAAAGACCTAACAAGTGTCAAGCTGAGCAATGGCCTTCGTGAAATCCATGTCTCACTAGACCTACGCCTTCTTCCTGTATGAGCTGCTATTTTTGTTCCTTATTCTCTTTGTCTCTCTGATAACTCAAGCATCATCAGATATGTCTGCCAAGATTCCTAAACTGTGTGCTCAAGTACAACAGTGTGCTGCCAGAAACTCACCAAGAGCAATCCAGGGGACTTTCCTGGTGGTCCAGTGGTTAAGACTCCCATGCTTCCAATGCAGGGGACTTGGCTTCGATCCCAGGTCAGGACCTGCTGATGCAGAGTGGCTGAAAAAAATAAATAAAAATAAAAGAAAGAGCATTCCAAAATTGTTTAACTTTAAAGGGAAACAGTGATATTTGGCATATGTCAGTCATAGAGTGAACTACCAGCTCCAAGGAGCTCAAAGTTTCAACTTTAGATTGTGGTACATTTCTTTCACTGATGTCTTATTTTTACTAGGCTTTGTTTTCTGTGATTGCTGTGATAGAAAGCAAGTGCTACACAAAAATCAGTGTACCACAGGATGAAGATGGCCATGTCCAGTCTGATTCCAAGGTTTTAGAAGCTGTGCAGTGTATCCACAGGTATAGGCACTTTATTAGTGTGTTATTTAAGAACAAAATGAAAATGCACTTCCTTCAGTTTACGTGTATTATTTTTCATATGTCTGCCAAGATGTTAGGACGTGAATACTCATTAAGTTGTTTGGTTCTTAGTATTCAGTAGATGGTAATTGTTAGGTGTTTCTTTTGGTCTATGGGTGTGTGAAAAATGACTGAGATAAAGTGCTGAACCAGGAGGTTTGAGAACTTTCTGTTCTAAGGATGTTTAACAGAGGACAGACAACAGTGATACAGAGAAATAAGTAGGTTTTGTAGGAGGTATGTAATGATAATGACAAATGTTAAATTTAAATAGTCAAGTCTACATCTTATAGATAAACAGGTTATTCCTCAAAAAACTCCACTTCTTAAAAAAAAGTTTTATGGGAGTATACTTGATTTCCAATATTGTTTAATTTCTGCTGTATAACAAGGAGTCTTAGCTATATATATATATATATATCTCCTGCTGACAGTGCAGGAGACCTACGAGATGCAGGTTCAGTCCCTGGGTCTGGAAGATCTCCTGCAGGAGGGCATGGCAGCCCAGTCCAGTATTCTTGCTTGGAAAATCCCATGGACAGAGGAGCCTGGAGGTCTACAGTCCATAGCGTCGAAAAGAGTAACACACAACAGAAAAAAATTAGTTCAGTTCAATTCAGTCGCTCAGTCATGTCCAACTCTTTGCAACCCCACGGACTGCAGCACAACAGACCTCTGTGTCCATCACCAACTCCTGGAGTCTACTCAAACTCATGTCCACTGAGTTGGTGATGCCGTCCATCCGTCTCATCCTCTGTCGTCCCCTTCTCCTCCCATCTTCAATCTTTCCCAGCATCAGGGTCTTTTCAAATGAGCCAGTTCTTCCCATCAGGTGGCCAAAGTACTGGAGTTTCAGCATCAGTCCTTCCAATGAATATTCAGGACTGATTTCCTTTAGGATGGACTGGTTGGATCTCCTTGCAGTCCAATGGACTCTCAAGAATCTTCTCCAACACCACAGTTCAAAAGCATCAATTCTTTGGTGCTCAGCTTTCTTTATAGTCCGACTCTCACATCCATACACGACTACTGGAAAAACCATAGCATTGACTAGACAGACCTTTGTTGGCAAAATGTCTCTGGTTTTTAATATGCTGTCTACGTTGGTCATAACTTTTCTTCCAAGGAGTAAGTGTCTTTAACTTTCAAGGCTACAATCACCATCTGCAGTGATTTTGAAGCCCCCCCAAAATACAGTCTGCCACTGTTTCCACTGTTTCCTCATCTATTTGCCATGAAGTGATGGGACCAGATGCCATGATCTTCGTTTTCTGAATGTTGAGCTTTAAGCCAACTTTTTTACCCTTTACTCGTTTTCTTTCCTCAAGAGGTTCTTTAGTTCTTCTTTGCTTTGTGCCATAACGGTGGTATCATCTGCATATCTGAGATTATTGATATTTCTTTCTGCAATCTTGATTCCAGCTTGTGCTTCCGCCAGCCCAGTGTTTCTCATGAGGTACTCTGTATATAAGTTGAATAAGCAGGGTGACAATATACAGCCTTGATGTACTCCTTTTCCTATTTGGAACCAATCTGTTGTTTCATGTCCAGTTNGTTCCTCTGCCTTTTCTAAAACCATCTTGAACATCTGGAATTTCACGGTTCACATATTGCTGAAGCCTGGCCTGGAGAATTTTGAGCGTTACTTTACTAGCATGTGAGATGAGTGCAATTGTGCGGTAGTTTGAACATTCTTTGGCATTGCCTTTCTTTGGCATTGGAATGAAAACTGACCTTTTCCAGTCCTGTGGTCACTGCTGAGTTTTCCAAATTTGCTGGCATATTGAGTGCAGCACTTTCATAGCATTATCTTTTAGGATTTGAAATAGCTCAACTGGAATTCCATCACCTCCACTAGCTTTGTTCATAGTGATGCTTCCTAAGGCCCACTTGACTTCATATTCCAGGATGTCTGGCTCTAGGTGAGTGATCACACCATCGTGATTATCTGGATCATGAAGATCTTTTTGTATAGTTCTTCTGTGTATTCTTGCCACTTCTTCTTAATATCTTCTGTTTCTGTTAGGTCCATACTACTTCTGTCCTTATGTGCCCATTTTTGCATGAAATGTTCCCTTGGTATCTCTAATTTTCTTGAAGAGATCTCTAGTCTTCCCACTCTCTTGTTTTCCTCTATTTCTTTGCATTGATCACTGAGGAAGGCTTTCTTCTCTCTCCTTGCTGTCCTCCGGCACTCTATTCAAATGGGTATATCTTTCCTTTTCTCCTTTGCTTTTCTCTTCTCTTCTTTTCACGGCTATTTGTAAGGCCTCTTCAGACAGCCATTTTGCTTTTTTGCATATCTTTTTCTTGGGGATGGTCTTGATCCCTGTCTCCTGTACAATGTCACGAACCTCCACCCATAATTCATCAGGCAATCTATCAGATCTAGTCCCTTAAATCTATTTTATTGGTTTAATTTAGGTCATACCTGCATGGTCTAGTGGTTTTCCCTACTTTGTTCAATTTCAGTCTGAATTTGGCAATAAGGAGTTCATGATCTGAGCCACAGTCAGCTCCTGGTCTTGTTTTTGCTGACTGTATAGAGCTTCTCCATCTTTGGCTGCAAAGAATATAATCAATCTGATTTAGGTGTTGACTATCTGATGATGTCCATCGTAGAGTCTTCTCTTGTGTTGTTGGAAGAGGGTGTTTGCTATGACCAGTGTGTTCTCTTGGCAAAACTCTATTAGCCTTTGCCCTGCTTCATTCTGTATTCCAAGGCCAAATTAGCCTGTTACTCAAGGTGTTTCTTGACTTCCTACTTTTGCATTCCAGTCTGGTATAATGAAAAGGACATCTGTTTGAGGTATTAGTTCTAGATGGATAGAACCATTCAACTTCAGCTTCTTCAGCATTACTGGTTGGGGCATAGACTTGAATTACTGTGATATTGAATGGTTTGCCTTGGAAATGAACAGAGATCATTCTGTCGTTTTTGAGATTACATTCAAGTACTGCATTTTGGACTCTTTTGTTGACTATAAGGACTACTCCGTTTCTTCTAAGGGATTCTTGCCCACAGTAGTAGATATAATGGTCATCTGAGTTAAATTCACCCATTCCAGTCCATTCTAGTTCGCTGATCCCTAAAATGTTGACCCTAAAATGTTCACTCTTGCCATCTCCTGTTTGACCACTTCCAATTTGCATTGATTCATGGACCTGACATTCCAGGTTCTTATGCAGTATTGCTCTTTACTTAGCACGCACGCATATTCTTTTTCCTATTATTTTCTCACTATGGTTTGCCACAGGATGTTAAATATATTTCCCTGTGCTATATAATAGGACTTTATTGTTTAGCCATCCTATATGTCACAGTTTGCATTTGCTAATCCCAAACTCTCAGTCCTTCTTTCCTCCACCCTTTACTGTCCCAGAGCAAACACAGGTCTGTCCTCTGTAAATCTGTTTTCGTTTTGTAGATATGTTCATCTGTGTCGTATTTTAGATTCTACATATAAGGGATCATATGGTATTTGTCTTTCTCTTTCTGACTTACTTCACTTGATCATGTTTATGTCCATCCATATTGCTGCAAATGGCATTATTTCAATCTTTTTATAGTTGAGAAATATTCCATTGTATATGTGTACCACATTTTCTTTATCTGTTCATTTGTTGATGGACATTTAGGTTCTTTCCATGCCTTGGCTATTGTAAATTGTGCTCCTGTGAACACAGCAGATTTATGTATCTGTTCTAATTATGGTTTATTTTAAACTAATTTTTATTAGAGTATAGTTGCTTTACAATGTTGTGTTAGTTTCTACTATACAGAAAAATGAATCAGTTACACATATACATATAACCCCTCTTTTTTGAACTTCTTGAATTATGGTTTTGTTTAGTATATATGCCCAGAAATGGGGCTGCTGGATCTTATGAAAGAACTGCTTCTTTAATTAGTTAAATCCTATATATTCTCAAACCTCTGCCAAATCCTATATAGTCTCAAACCTCTATATATAAACCTCTTCAAGGAAACCCTCCCAATTTATAACTCTCCCACCCCTATTCTCTGTGCCAGCTAGACAAGGAGAGACTCTCACCCAGGCTTCAAGAAACCCTCTGCTTACCCATTCCTTGCATCCTAGAAATGTTGATTTTCTTGTCTCTACATAAGTATGTTGTGGGCAGAGATCATATCTAAATGAACTTTGTATCTGTGGCCTATGGTAGAGTGTGTAGCATATAACAAGCTCTCAGAAAATATCTGTTGATGAATTAATGAAATATACAGAGGATATACACAGGTAATGGTAGCCAGTGTTAACTAGACATTTCATAGGTAATTCCAGAGTTACTCAAATACTTGCTGTTGTTGCTTTAGGCACTTAGTCGTGTCCAAATCTTTTGCGACCCCATGGACTGTAGCCCACCAGGCTCCTCTGTCTATGTGATCTCCCAGGCAAGAACACTGGAACGGCTTTGCCATTGCCTTCTCCAGGGGATTTTCTTTATCCAGGGATCGAACCAGGGTCTCCTGCATCTCCTGCACTTTCACTCAATGAAAGTGAAAGAGGAGAGTGAAAAAGTTGGCTTAAACCCAACACTCCAAAAAGGAAGATGATGACATTGGTCCCATCACTTCATGGCAAATAGATGGTGAAACAATGAAAACAGTGAGAAATTTTATTTTCTTGGGCTCCAAAATCACTGCAGATGGTGACTGCAGCCATGAAATTAAAAGACACTTGCTCTTTGGAAGAAAAGCTATGACAAACCTAGACAGCATATTAAAAGCACAGACATTACTGAAAAAGGTCCATCTAGTCAAAGCTATGGTTTTTCCAGTAGTCATGTATGGATATGAGAGTTGGACCATAAAGAAAGCTGAGCACTGAAGAATTATTGCTTTGAACTGTGGTGCTGGAGAAGACTCTTGAGAGTCCCTTGGATGGCAAGGAGATCGAATCAGTCAGTCCTAAAGGAAATCATTCCTGAATATTCACTGGAAGGACTAATGCTGAAGCTGCAGCTCCAATATTTTGGTCACCAGATGCGAAGTGACTCATTGGAAAAGACCCTGATGCTGGGAAAGATTGAAGGCAGAAGAAGAAAGGGACAACAGAGGATGAGATGGTTGGATGGCATCACTAACTCAATGGACACGAGTTTGAGTAAGCTCCGGGAGTTGTTGATAGACAGGGAATCCTGGTATGCTGCAATCCAAAAAGCCGGACATGACTCAGCAACTGAATTGAAATGAAATGAAAGAAAGTGAGGGAATTCCAGAAAAACACTGATTTCTGTTTTATTGACTATGTTAAAGCCTTTGACTGTGTAGTCACAATAAATGTGGAAAATTCTTAAGATATGGGAATCCCAGACCATTTTACCTGTCTCCTGAGAAACCTGTATGTGGGTCATGAAGAAACAGTTTGAACCTTACATGGAACTGACTGGTTCAAAATTGGGAAAGGAGTACGATAAAGCTATACATATTGTCACCCTGTTTATTTAACTAATATGCAGTGTACATCATGCGAAATGCTGGGCTGGCTGAGTCACAAGCTGGAATCAAGACTGCTTGGAGAAATATCAACCCCTCAGATATGCAGATGATACCACTCTAATGGCAGAAAGTGAAGAGGAACTAAAGAGCCTCTTGATGAGGATGAAAGAAGAGAGTGAAAAAACTGGCTAAAAACTCAACATTCCAAAAACTAAGGTCATGACATCTGGTCCCATCACTTCTTGGCAAATAGAAGGGGAAAAAGTGGAAGCAGTGACAGATTATATTTTCCTGGGCTCCAAAATTTCCTGCAGATAGAGATTGCATCAATGAAATTAAAAGATGCTTGCTCCTTGGAAGGAAAGCTATGACAAACCTAGACAGTATATTAAAAAGCAGAGATATCACTTTGCTGACAAAGGTCGGTATAGTCAAAGCTATGGTTTTTCCAGTGGTCATGTATGGATGTGAGAAATGAACCATAAAAAAGGCTGAGTGCCAAGGAATTGATGCTTTCGAGCTGTGGTACTAGAGAAGACTCCTGAAAGTCCTTAGAACTGCAAAGAGATCAAACAAGGCAATCTCGAAAGAAATCAACCCTGAATACTCATTGGAAGGCCTAACGCTGCAGCTGAAGGTATAATCCTTTGGCCACCTGATGTGAAGAGCCGACTCACTTGAAAAGACCCCTGATACTGGGAAAGGTTGAGAGCAGGAGGAGAAGGGGGTGGCAGAGGATAAGATGGTTACATAGCATTACCGAATGTACACTTCCCTGGTGGCTCAGATGGTAAAGCGTCTGTCTACAATGCGGGAGACCCGGGTTCAGTCCCTGGGTTGGGAAGATCCCCTGGAGAAGGAAATGGCAATCCACTTCAGTACTATTGCCTGGAAAATTCCACGGACAGAGGAGCCTGGTAGGCTACAGTCCATGGGGTCGCAGAGTCGGGACACGACTGAGCAACTTCACTTCACCGAATGTACATGAATTTGAACAAACTCTGGGAGACAGTGAAGGACAGGGAAGCCTGGCATTGGTGCAGTTCATGTGGTCACAAAGAGTCAGACACAACTTAGCGACTGAACAACACAACAACAACCCTTAGGAAAGGAACCTCTAGACAGCAAGGAACAGTTATTATAGTAGTTGATTTAGGCCCAACTGGATGGAAATTATAGCTAATTAACGATGGAACAGACTTTACATCATGATACAAAGAAAAACAGAGTAATAAAGGGGAAAAAAACCTCAGAGTAAACACAGAAAAGGTTTCTTTGGATTTGGAGAGTGTATTATTATTTTGTTCTTATTTTGTTAATGTGAACATTTCAAGCATTTCATTAAATTCATTCACTTATTCAGCTTAAATTGATTGATCACCCATTATTTGTCCAGCACCATCCTAGGGAAAATACAAATGATCTTGGAGTTTCTGTGTAATAGAAGAGACAGATATTTAAAATTATTAAATTGTGGCTGGAAATAATTAGCAGGAAGCTAAATAACATTACTTTGCCAACAAAGGTCTGTCTAGTCAAGGCTATGGTTTTTCCAGTGGTCATATATGGATGTGAGAGTTGGACTGTGAAGAAAGCTGAGTGCCGAAGAATTGATGCTTTTGAACTGTGGTGTTGGAGAAGACTCTTGAGAGTCCCTTGGACTGCAGGGAGATCCAACTAGTCCATTCTAAAGGAGTTCGATCAGTCTTGGATGTTCTTTGGAAGGACTGATGCTAAAGCTGAAACTCCAGTACTTTGGCCACCTCATGCGAAGAGTTGACTCACTGGAAAAGACTCTGATGCTGGGAGGAATTGGGGGCAGGAGGAGAAGGGGAGGACAGAGGATGAGATGGCTGGATGACATCACTGACTCGATGGACTGAGTCTGAGTGAACTCCGGGAATTGGTGATGGACAGGGAGGCCTGGCATGCTGCGATTCATGGGGTTGTAAAGTCGGACACGACTGAGCGACTGAACTGAACTAACACGTCCATTTAGAGTATATTCTAGACCAGTTTACACCCACTAACATGACTCCCATAGGTTGGCCACCTGATTCAAATGGCTGACTGATTTGAAAAGACCCTGATCCTGGGAAGGATTCAGGGCAGGAAGAGAAAGGGGGGCAACAGAGGATGAAATGCTTGAATTGCATCACCAACTCAATGGACATGAGTTTGAGCAAACTCTGGGAGATAGTGAAGGACAGGGAAACCTGGCATGCTGTAGTCTATGTGGTCGAAAATAGTTGGATACAACTGAGCGACTGAACAACAACATCATGGATAAAAATTAATCAGCCAACCATACTAAATACTGTGGAGGATGTGGAGCAACTGGTACTTCTGAGCACTGCTGATGGGAGTTTAATATGGTACAGACATTTTGGAAAACAGTTCAGCAGTTTCTTCTGAAGTTAAACATACACTCATGACACAGACCTAGTAATTCCAGTACTTGGTATTTACCGAAGAGAAATGAAACCTTGTCTCTGCACAATGACTCGTACACTAGCGGTTATAGCTGGTTACAGCCGGAAATCTGAAAAGTGAAACAGTGCAAATGTCTATAAACAGGTGACGGGGTGGCAAACTATGGTGCTTCCATATAAGGACTCCTCCTAAGCAATAAAACGGGACTACTGACACACCAACAGCACTGGAGCAACCTCAAAACATCCTAAAAGGGAAAAGCCCAACTCAGTAAAAGCGTAGACTGTATGAAGTCACGTGAAATGAAGTAATACGGAAACCTATGCTACGGTGATAGAAATCTGATTAGTATTTCCTGGCAAGGCAATGATTATTGATTTGGAGGTTCCTAACTTCCGTCATTTGGAAGCTCCCAACTTAACTTCCAAATGACGGAAATATGCTCTATCGTTCCTAGGACGGTGGTTATTCACACCGGTGAGTATCTTTGACAAAATGCATGGACCACTTAAAATCTGTGCATTTTAGTCTGTGTAAATTAAACCTTTTCTTTTTTTTGCAAAGCATACTCAAATGGCAACCCAACAAGTAGCGGTGGCTGGAAGCAGGGGTCATTATTAATATTTTTTTTAATATAAGAAAGTGTATTCTACAAAAAAACAAAAAACCCCAAACAAACCAACAAAAAAACAATAACACCACCAACAACAAACCCAAACACCCGAAGCCTAAAAAACTCCACAAATCTGGCAGTGGAGTCAGGGAAGGGGAATTCCAAGTCAAAGAAACTCTTCCAAGTATTGATTTAAAGTGGAGGAAAACTTGAAAGGGCCTAAGATTTTACAAGACGACGGATGAGTGGCGGCTGGCAGAGAATCGTCGGCTTCCTGCGGGTGCCAACCCAGACCGACCGCAACTTCCCCAGAGGCTCCACGACCCCCAGCAGCTCCCGCTGCCGCCGCCGCCGCCGCGAACCTTGTGTGCGGACCAGCGGGCAGGCGGGCGGGCGCTCGCTCGCCGGCGTCGCGCTGACGTCACGCGCGCGCTGACGTCGCCGGCGGCCGCGGCCTCTGAAGCGGGTTGGGGCGCGGGGGGCGCCGAGTTTGACTAGTTTGGGGGGCCGCTGGGTGCCTGGCGCTGCTCCCGCCGCCCGCCGCGCCCCGCGAGCCGCGCCTCGGCCGGACCGAGCGCGTCCCGCCCGTTCCCGCGGGGCCCCGCTCTGGCGGCTGGGCGGCGCTCGGCGAAAGTTGGCCCCTCACGGGCGGGCGGGCGGGCGGGCGGCCGCGGCCATGGAGCCCCGCAGCATGGAGTACTTCAGCGCCCAGGTGCAGCAGAAGGACGTCGGCGGCCGCCTGCAGGTCGGACAGGAGCTGCTGCTCTACCTCGGCGCGCCCGGCGCCACCCCGGATCTGGAGGAGGACCTGGCTCGTCTGAGCAAGACGGTCGACGCTCTCACCGGCTGGGTGGGCTCGAGCAACTACCGGGTAAGCGGCGGCTGCGCGGCCTGGCGGGGCACGCCCTCTCCCGCCGGCCCTTTAATCCCGGACGTGCTCGGGCGGCCGGCTGGGCCCCCGGGCACCTCTGGACCGCCCGGCGGACCCTGGGTCCCCAGACTGGCCCCCCACCGGCGAGCCTGCCTCTCCGAAAGCTGGCGGGAGCCCACCTTCCCACCAAGACCAACTTTTTCCACGATTGTGAGCAGTGGCAAACTCAGCGATTCTGTGACACCGTGTAGAGTTCCTTGGCGCTAGGGCATTATGTTTCAACACCTATTGAAAAAAAAAATTAGTGATCATTTACATGAGTAAACGTGTAGCAGACCCTTTATTATACATTCGTACGTACCTGTGTAACACTACCCAGGGCGAGACGTAGGACCGGAAGATTCAGATTTTAAGTTCAAAAGAGATGTCAAGTTAATCCTTTTGAATTAGCATTTGTATCCTACTTAATCGCCTGGTTTCTTTTTTCTTGTCTAATTTTTTCTGTTCCTGAAAGGTCGTGCTTTTCGTGTCTAAAGCATCTTTAGAGCGTAATAAGGTGCCTGATTAAGTTTACCGTTAAATCTAGTGAAAAGAGTCTGACTTCATGGCATTATTTATTTGCTTTTCGTTTATAGTCGACGGAAAGCAATTGAACGCTCTGTGTCATTTTGTTTTGCCGTAGTTAAGGACTGACTCGGATTTGAAACCGTGCCGTGGCAGGTTAGCTGATACTGGCAAAAAATTAAAAAAATGAGGTACAAGAAGGAATGAGTGTTTCAGAAGAGCCGGTAGTAGGCAGGTTGTAATGCAGCCACGCTGGGAGACCAGGTAAATTTTCTGTAATCAGCCTGTACTGTGGTTTTTAGCAGTAACTTTGCTTTCTAGTCTTCTGGTGGCAGTGTTGCTTTAAAATGCTGGTCCAAGCATCGTGTGGTTGAAGTGACTCTTCTTAGTAACAGATACTTGTAACAGCGAATAGGCTGTAGTTTGAAAGCATTATCATCATAGAGAAGAAAGGGAAACTCTAAAATTATTATGCAGATTTAATGATGAAACTTAAGAGTTTTGGAAGAGTTTGACTTTTTACAAGGATAATAAACAGTTTGAGAATTAACTACCTCAGTGTTCCATTATATACTGCTTCTGTATTACTTTTGAAACCTTTGG
Organism: Redunca redunca; assembly: GCA_006410935.1. Classification (NCBI taxonomy): domain Eukaryota; kingdom Metazoa; phylum Chordata; class Mammalia; order Artiodactyla; family Bovidae; genus Redunca; species Redunca redunca. Next base: position 196,744 of record SJYQ01000933.1, on the reverse strand, counting down.
GAAAAGTTAATGTTTAAGGATACACCATTACTGTTTAGAGGATTAGTCTTATTTCTTTGGAAGACACGACCTAAATTTACTTGCACCGTAGGAAGGGCATACGCACTTAAGTTGATTTTGTGTTGTAGCCGAGGCTGTTGTACAAAGTTGGCTCTTTGGTAACGCTTACTTCCATTGCCACCTGAAGGCCCTTGTGTCGCCCCTATGCTGCCTGTGGTTGAATTGGCACTCCTCAGAGGTGCCATCAGTGAGAGACGGTTGAACGGTCCCATCTCTTGAAACATTGTTGGCTTCTGTGATTCCACACTATCCTGCTTCTTCTTTGATGTCTCTGCCCAGAACTTCTGCTCATTGCTTTGTTTTTCCTTTAACTGGTCCTTCAGAGTTAGATCCATCAGGGACCTGACTCAGGTTCGTATCTCTTTACTGTACATTCTCTCCGTGCTCCTGGGTAGACACGGTAGCCTGAGAGAGTTTAGAAATCGGGAGAGAACTCCCTTAACCTCACCTGCAGACTTCCTTTGGTGCCCCTGTCACTCTGCCTTTTCTGTTACAGAAGTGGGCTTTCTCACTTCTACCAGTTCCTCCACGTGGGGATTGAAGGCATGTGTATCCATGCCCTCCTGTCTTCTTAAGACATGAATTCATCAACTTGGATCTCTCCTGCCTGTATCATTATTCCTCTCCTTTCTACTGAATGCTATAAGACCTTTTCTGACATTGTTCGGGAGAAGGCATTCTGATTAGCTTATTTGAAATTTCTATACTGAGTTACCAAGCTAAGTCATCATTTTTACTGAAGGTACAATGACTATTGAAATCTTTTGAAAAAAAGTGTATCAGTTTTTTGACTATACACACAAATAGAAGTGTACTTAAATTTCAAATTATGCTGAACAAAATAAAGTTTTTCTTCGGAATTGTAAGTACTTCACAATTTGAGTCTTTATTTATTTATTTATTTTTGGTGTGTGTCTTTAATAACAGTCATTGCTTCAGTGAATTTGACTGCATATACTTAATGCTAAGTATTCCAGATATTGAGAACCCACCTATGAACAAGACTAGAAAGGCTTATTCACTCAGCTTCATTTGGGCGTTAATTAAGGACCTACAATGTGCAGACACTCTTCTGGGCACTTGAGATACAGAAGGGGATGGCAACCCATTCCGTTATTCTTGCCTGAAGACCCATGGACAGAGGAGTGTGGTGGGCTATATATATAGTTCATGGGGTCACAGAGAGTCAGACACGACTGAGCGACTAACATGATTACATGAGGACCTACGATGTATACATATTCTTCTTGGCACTGGGATACAAGAGTGAGAAAACAACAGAAATCCTTGCCTTTGTGTGCTTGGATTCTCATGGGGGCAGAGGAATAAACAAGATAAATAACTGGAGTCTCTTCTGTGTTAGATGATGATAAATGCTTTGGAGAAAAGCAGTGAAGGGAATAGAAGCATTGGGTAGGATGCAGATGTGTGAATTTTAAATTGTCGCTGAAGACCTCACTGACGGAGTGATTTAAAGCAGGGGAGTGAGATTGTTTTGTCATGGAGATCCTGTAAGAAAGAGGGAGGCAGATGGGTATCAGATGAGTTCCATGTACTAAGTGCTTATGAATCAACTGATGTAAAAGAATGAGGTGAAGATGAGACTGTTTGGGATGTAAAGGAAATGAGATGAAAGTTGAGTACATTTAGGAAAGAAGTACTGGAGTGAGGAATGCCTTTGGGCAGAGGAAACCAAAAATGCAGAGAACTTAGCTCTGCTAAGGAACATAAGGTAGGCCAATGTGGCTAGAGTTTACAAGTGAGCTGAGGTGTTCAACAAGGTGAAACTGGGGAGGCAGGTAGAAAGAGTTGTATAGGATTTTATACTAAATCATTGGAGGGTTTTTACTTAGAGGGTTGGCTGCTTTGTGAGGTGAGTGAAGTGAGGGAAGTCGCTCAGTCATGTCCGACTCTTTGTGAACTCATGGAGCCTACCAGGCTCCTCAGTCCATGGAATTTTCTAGGCAAGAGTACTGGAGTGGGTTGCCATCTTTGTGAGGAGTGGACAGTTAAAGCAGCAAAAGAGTTGGAGAGTTGGTGGCTCAGACTGGTTTGGTGACAGTGGCAGTACTTGAGAAGTGAGAGGTTGGAGCGTGATTTAGTGGTAGAGCCAACAGCACTGAGTATGAGGGTTGAGAGAGAGGAATTGGGGGTCACTGCATTGCTTAAGCACTAATAGAGGGTAGTGTTTACTGAAATGAGGAAGACTGAGAAAACAAGTCGGATGAAGGAAGTAAAAAGTTAGGTTTGAGAAGGTTGTTTGACATCCAAGTTGAGATGTTAAACGGGCAGTTGGGATCTTCAGCTGAGTGGAGAAATCATTAATTGAAGGTTTAAAAATGTTTGGATAGGTATGTACATTATATAAGATATATATGCTCTGGCATTTAATTTTGGTAAGTCCTGTGATTTTCAGTTCAGTTCAGTTCAGTCGCTCAGTCGTGTCCGACTCTCTGCGACCCCATGAATTGCAACACTCCAGGCTTCCCTGTCCATCACCAACTCCCGGAGTTCACCCAAACTCATGTCCATCGAGTCGGTGATGCCATCCAGCCATCTCATCTTCTGTCGTCCCCTTCTCCTCCTGCCCCCAATCCCTCCCAGCATCAGAGTCTTTTCCAATGAGTCAACTCTTGAGGTGGCCAAAGTATTGGAGTTTCAGCTTCAGCTGAAAGAACACCCAGGGCTGATCTCCTTTAGAATGGACTGGTTGGATCTCCTTGCAGTCCAAGGACATCTCAAGAGTCTTCTCCAACACCACAGTTCAAAAGCATCAATTCTTCAGCGCTCAGCTTTCTTCACAGTCCAACTCTCACATCCATACATGACCACTGGAAAAACCAAATTTAAAAATGGTGTTATAGCAATAAAAATGTTCCTTGTAAAATGCAGTTAAATATGATAACCACCATTTAAAGAGCCCTTAGTGAGTACCAGGCATTGTCTCAGGTGCTTTATTTCCATTATCTCATTTAATCTTTAAGGTGGCCTTAGAAAGCCAGTACTGTTTGCTCATTGTGCAGAAAAGATGTAAGTATTTTGGCTTAGGTACTAGACTGGTAAATTGGTAGAGTACTTGAACCAAGGGACATTAGAATTTTCCTTCCCTTTTCTGTATTTTGCTTCAACATCCTATCATTTGTCATCTCTAACTTTTTAATTTTGTCTATCTGTAAATGTAATAATAAGTTGACTCTCAAAATGGAAAAGACAGTAAATAGCATTTATATTATAACTGTGTAATGCTGGGCTAGTAACATGCTAGGATTTCAAGTCTTTTCTTGTAATACAAAATCACAGCTCTTTTACCATTTGAAGGATGATGCCACCTTCCAGTGTTAGCAAAACCTTGATTGTATATCTTATAAACCATCAATTTCTTACAGTATACTATTTTTTTTTGTTTGAAGTCTGTCTATATATGGATCTTGTCTTTTTCGCTTACCTGCCACATAGGAAGAACATCCAGGTTTTTACCTTTGTACTATTCACATTGTTCTTTTGCATTGTCACCTTATATGTGTACATGAGAGTTCTGTAGGGTAGTGATTATGAACCCAATTTAGTGCCCCCTCTTTTAAAAAAATTTTTTTTTATTTTTTGGCTGTGCCATGTCGCATGTGGGATCTTAGTTCCCTGACCAGGGATCAGACGCATGCCTCCTGCAGTGAAAGTATGGTGTCTTAACCACTAGACTGCCAGGGAAGCTGCCAGCACCCTCTTTTAATGCTCCCCCTTACAATTCTGAAATAAACTTTATAGAGAATACTCAATACACATCACTTTTAAAAATCCCCAATATGCTCTCACTGTACTATAAAGGAAAATAACATATAGTTACAATGAGATAAAATGTTTCCATGTATAAATGTGCCAACCTGATTACCTAGGAAGGCATAATGCTAGTCAGATGGCTGCCCCAGTATGTATTGCTGCAAGTGTTACCACTGCCAATTCACACCACTACCGGTATGTGGTTGCTGGTGGTTCACACTTTGCAAGTGGCATTACTGTCAGTGATTGTGATATTCTGGAACTCTAAATTCTGAACCTTGTTTCATTCCTTTCGTGTAGTTTATATAATTTCTTTACTTACTAATTGTCAAAATAATGAGGTAAAAATAACTAGCATGCTCCAGTGTTGGCCAGATAGTTTTTGTTATCATGTGAAGTCTTGCATTTAAATATGTCTAATACATTTCAAGTTCCTTAACCAGGGATTGAACCCTGCCCCCTACAGTGGGAGGGTGGAGTCTTAACCACTGAATCTTCAGGGAAGTTCCCAGTTATTATTCTTACTAATATCCAAACTGTTCTATCAGATGACCCTAAGAGTCTTTGGTAGTCTCTGCTCTCCGGTATCATGAGATCATATTGCTGCTCCTGCCCTGGAATCAGCTACTTGGTTCCTTTTTGTGGGAAATGGTATGTGGAAGCTACAACATAGGTGCTAATGGAACTTATTGTTACTCATTTGATCTTTGTTTCTAGATTTTTTTAATTTTAAAGAATAGTATTTCTTGAGTTCATACTTATATTCAGATTCAAGACTGCAGTTTTTGCTATTTTTATATATCTTCCATCTATATCTCCTTTTATCAACAGAAATTCTAAATAACATTGACAGTTTCTCTTTTGCAGAGTTTTCTTTTTGTCTTTAGGGTATATCCCACTAGAGAGGGACAGTCAACTGCTTTATTTTAAAGTCACTTGGAATAGTCTTTGTGTGGTTATGCTGTTAATTGAGTATACATTTCAGTTTTCTTGGGCTTTCCTGGTGGCTCAGATGGTTAAGAATCTGCCTGCAGTGTGGGAGACCCAGGGTTGATCCCTGGGTTGGGAAGATCCCTAGAGAAAGCAATGGCAACCCACTCCAGTATTCTTGGCTGGAGAATTCCATGGACAGAGGAGCCTGTGTGGGCTACGGACTTCATGGGGTCTCAGAGTTGGACACGACTGAGTGACTAACACCAGCATTATGTTTACTTATTTTATTTCATTTGCAATGAAATTAGTTATTGCTGCAAAGAAGGTATATTCAAAGTAGTCCGGTTTCTTTGTCTGTGACTTATGTACCCTGTTCCCAGCCATAAAATTTTTTTTCTGATTATCTTTCCATTGTTGTTATTTTTTAAACATTCATAACTATATCCCTTAATATTTGTAGCCCTCCTTAAAAAATTTCTTTTAATTAAATTTTTTTAATTGGAGGAAAATTGCTTTACAACATTGTGTTACTTTCTACTGTATAAGAGCATGAATCAGCTATAAGTATACATATATTCCCTTGCTGTTGAGCCTCCCTTCCACCCCCGACCAGTAGTCCCCTTTTTAAATATATATTAAATATGTGTCTCTCCAACTTGCTTTTTTCACTTAATGTATCTTGGAGTTCATTGCAAAGCAAAAGTAGGGTAGCCTTCAATTTTATTTTGAAAGTGTCATAGTAGTCAGTGGTGTGGATGGACCATAATTTTTTGAATCTGTCTCATACTGATGAATGTTTGGTTAGTTTCCAGTCTCTTGCATTACTCTTTTTGTGTCTTCTCATAATTTTGCTGGTGTATCTTCAGGATAGATTCCTAAGTGAGATCTTACTGAGTGCGTGTTTTTCCTGCTAATTTCAGATACTGCTTTCATCATCTATTAAATTTTGTGTATGAGTGTGTCTATGCACTTCCAGTTAAGTTTTCAATAGCTTTATTGATGTAATTCACTCATTTCAGGTGCACACCTCATTGTGTTTTAGTGTATTTGCAGGTATGCATGACCATCAGCACAGTCGATTTTGGAGCATTTTCATTACCTCAAAAAAAAAAAAACCTATACCATTTAGCTGTTACCTCCCTACCCCCTACATCCACTAGCCCTAAGCACTACTAATCTACTTTCTCTCTGTTTGGATTTGTTTGTTCTGGACTTTTCTGAGAAGTTGAATCACACAACATGTAACCATTTTGTGTCTGGCTTTTGCACTCATCAGAGTGTTTTCAAGGCTTGTCCATGTTGCAGCTTGTGTTAGTCATTATCAGGCTGTGTGCTTAGCCGCTCAGTCAGGTCCAACTCTATGCAACTCCATGGACTGTAGCTCGCCAGGCTCCCCTGTCCCTAGGGATTCTCCAGGCAGGAATACTGGAGTGGGTTGCCATGCCCTCCAGGGGATCTTCCCGACCCTCGTCTCTGGCATTGCAGGCAGATTCTTTACTGCCTGAGTCACCGTGGAGCCCACCAGTCATTTCTGTTTATGGCCACATTGCATTTGATTGCATGCATATACCACATTTTGTTTATTTACCAATCTGATGGCCATTTGGGCTTTTCTACCTTTGGGCTGTAATGACATTGGATGCAAGCATCTATGTCCTGCTTTAATTCCTCTGGGTGTATGCCTAGGAGTGGAATTGCTGAGTCCTCACTGTTTCTGCACCCCCCCCCCCCCCCCAACTTTGTTGTTGTTGTTCAGTTGCTAAGCCGTGTTTGACTCTTTGTGACCCCATAGACGGCAGCATGCCAGGCTCCTCTGTCCTCTACCATCTCCCGGAGTTCGTTCACATTCATGTATATTCCAGTCAATGGTGCTATCTTACCATCTCATCCTCTGCTGCCCGCTTCTTTTGCCTTCAGTCTTTCCCAGCATCAGGGTCTTTTCCAGTGAGTTGACTCTTCACATCAGGTGGCCAAAGTACTAGAGCTTCAGCTTCAGCATCTGATGTTCAGTGGATATTCAGGGTTGATTTCCTTTAGGATTATCTGGTTGGATCTCCTTGCAGTCCAAGGGACTCTCCAGAGTCTCCTCCAGCACCACAATTTGAAAGCATCAGTTCTTCAGCACTCAGCCTTCTTTATGGTCCAACTCTCACATCCATACATGACCACTGGAAAAACCATAGCTTTGACTATATGGACCTTTGTCGGCAATATGTTGTCTCTGCTATTTAATATGCTGTCTAGGTTTGTCATAGCTTTTCTTCCAAGGAGCAAGCATCTTTTAATTTCAGTCACTGCAGTCACTATCCTCAGTGATTTTTGGAGCCCAATAAAATAAAATCTGTCACTGCTTCCACTTTTTCCTCTTCTATTTGCCATGAAATAGATGAATGTTGAGTTTGAAGACAGATTTTTCACTCTTGTCTATCACCCTTGTCAAGAGGCTCTTTTAGTTCATTTTTTGCCATTAGAGTGGTATCATCTGCGTATCTGAGGCTGTTGATACTTCTTGCAGTCTTGATTCCAGCTTGTACATCATCTAGCCATACACTTTAGGCTTTCTCTTTTTCCTTGTAGTTCAGAGAGGGGTTTTCTCCTTTCCCCAGTGGTAAACTGCAGTTGCTTCTTCTTATCTTGCTGCCTCGTTTATGAGCAGTGGGTCTAGGAAAAGGCTTGTGATTTGCTTGCAGAGGTAGCTACTCCTTTCTACCAAGACCTGTAGCTGCCAGTGGGCTTTCTCTGGTCTCCCGCCCTGCCCTCTGTCTTCACTATGAGTGTCTAGTGGCGGGCTGTGGAGAAACCCTGCAAGCAGGCGTGAACTCCCCTTGTGTCTACAGTAACAGGTTTCTGTATTTCCATGCAACCCACACTCAGGTATTAGCAAGGGGTTGAATATACCCAAATTCTTTTCACCCACTTGCACTGTAGCTTCATCTTACTTCTGTCCTCTTCCACGTGTGACCTACTGCTTACATCTCATCTCTCCTTGGCATCTGTCTTTCCTTAAGATTTCAAGCTAGATGATGATTCTACAACCATAGCGTTCTAAATGGATTCAAGAATAGTTACGGTTTTGTAGATTATTTGGCTTTTTCTTGTTTACAGTGGGAGTGATAATTTTTTCCAGTTTCTTCATCCTAGACAGAAGCTGGAATTCCTCTGTAATTAAATGTGCTGTTTTTGCTTAAATGTTTCATTTAAGAAACATTTCAACATTACAGGAAGTTGCAGGTATAGTCCGTGAACTCCTGTGTACCCTTTACCTAATTCACCAGTTATTAATATTTTGCCAAATAGGCTGTATCACTATCTTCCTGTATTTGCATATTATTATTGTTACTGACCATTTAAGAATAGTGTGCTCTGGACTGGAAGAAACACAAGCTGGAATCAAGATTGCCAGGAGAAATATCAATAACCTCAGATATGCAGTTGATACCACCCTTATGGCAGAAAGTGAAGAGGAACTAAAAAACCTCTTGATGAAAGTGAAAGAGGAGAGTGAAAAAGTTGGCTTAAAGCTCAACATTCAGAAAATGAAGATCATGTCATCTGGTCCCATCACTCCATGGGAAATAGATGGAGAAACAGTGGAAACAGTGTCAGACTTTATTTTTTTGGGCTCCAAAATCACTGCAGATGGTGATTGCAGCCATGAAATTAAAAGACGCTTACTCCTTGGAAGGAAAGTTATCACCAACCTAGATAGCATATTCAAAAGCAGAGACATTACTTTGCCAACTAAGGTCCATCTAGTCAAGGCTCTGGTTTTCCCTGTGGTCATGTATGGATGTGAGAGTTGGACTGTGAAGAAGGCTGAGTGCCAGAGAATTGATGCTTTTGAACTGTGGTGTTGAAGAAGACTCTTGAGGGTCCCTTGGACTGCAAGGAGATCCAACCAGTCCATTCTGAAGGAAATCGGCCCTGGGATTTCTTTGGAAGGAATGATGCTAAAGCTGAAACTCCAGTACTTTGGCCACCTCATGCAAAGAGTTGACTCATTGGAAAAGATTCTGATGCTGGGAGGGATTGGGGGCAGGAGAAGAAGGGGACGACAGAGGATGAGATGGCCGGATGGCATCAGTGACTCGATGGACGTGAGTCTGAGTGAACTCTGGGAGTTGGTGATGGACAGGGAGGCCTGGCGTGCTGTGATTCATGGGGTCGCTAAGAGTCGGACACGACTGAGCGACTGAACTGAACTGAAGCTCATGACTGTTCACCCTGAATATTTCAGTGTCTTTTTTTTTAACTTGGTAATAGATGAAGAACTTTATGTCACAGTTACATACTGTTATTATAATATGCATCTGTAATTTGTATTCATTAAAATTTCTTTCTATCTGTAGGTGTCATTAATGGGATTGGAAATTTTAAGTGCCTTTGTGGACAGATTATCAACACGATTTAAGTCCTATGTAGCAATGGGTAAGTTAATTTTATTTATAAATTATTTTAGTGTTTGACCTACTGACTTTTTCATAGTTTCTGTTTAGCAGAATTACTTCTCTGTAAATGCACAAATGTAATTGTATACAATTCAGAGATCCACTACTTAGCATTTTAATTTGCTGAGATATTTCAGATTTT